>JAHWFP010001196.1:0-13169 GCA_023313725.1 Lithobius niger | reverse complement strand
GTGACATAGGAACCCTGCCGCCTGGTTTTGTACTTCTTGTACTTTGGTATATTACTGGTAATTTATTGCATCAAATTTACCTTTACTGTACGCATGTTTTTTTCTTGCTGATTGCATGGGGGAGTGGGGGGGGGGGGGGGTTGAAAAAAAAAAAAAAAACCAACCCCCCCCCCCCCCCCCCCCGTTATTCACGCCACTGTCTTCAATATTACATTTTTAGAGAATATCATCAAAACGTGATTCGGTAAATGGGATTTCCCCTTTCTCCGCATTTTAATCAAGGCTTAATTCCCAGCGAAACGGAAAAGATATTCGGTGATAATTCCCATTAAACCTAAGGGGACCTTAGGTTTAATAGGAACGAATACCTACAGGAGTAGTACTACCATCCTAATTACGACTCCGCGTGGTCTTGATTTTGCAATTCGTGTGTTTTGGCGCAAATATTTTTAAACGTCACTGTCATCAAAGTAAACAAATAAATGCAGAAAATTTGGGGACAAAGGGCACACTTTGTATCTGTACGAAATCCATTCTTCAAGGAATAACGCGCATGGAAGGGGAGGTGCAGATGGACCACACAACGCGTGATAGACGTTAAAAAAAATCGCGGCACTAGCATGCCTGAATTGACGGTACCTTTCACACAGCGATATTTGGCTCGTTGAGACCTACCGACAAGGGCAGAAAAGCGCCACTGCGCGTGAAAGCACCATTTAGGGCGCGTTTACGCAACGACTCGCCCTTGCATTCTCGCAGCTAGAAGCTAGAAATCACCTGAAATTCCAACATGGCAGCGGTTTTAGCTATGTCGACTCGCAACGAAAATAGTCAATAATGCGAGCAGCAGCGACTAGGAAAATTTCGTCATGAGGAATTCTTTATCTTATTGTCACGGATTAGAAGACTTAAAGCATTTACTAAAACAACGTCGGATTTAGCTAATCCAGGTAGCGTTGTTACCATGGCAACGACAACTTTGCCATCGCGATTAAATTCTAGCTGCGAGAATGCAAAGGCGAGTTGTTGTGTAAATGCGCCCTTAGGTCTCGTATGCTTTTTACATGATCTGCCACCGATTGCGATTTTTACGTCACAAACGAGCCACAAACGCAAAGATTGCGTTTGCCATTATCGCACGTTTTGTGGCGGTCTGCACCCGCCCTAACTGCTGCAGTTTTAGAATGGGTAAAACGTGACGTCGACAATCTGTATTAAACACTAATGATAAATTTCAATTACCCGTAACGTCGGTCAGCTCTTACCTGTTTGATTTTTACTTTTTTTCCCCCTCCTCGCTATATGGATTCATAAATTAAATTTATTCAAACAGAAAATCCGACCGCGCAAAGTAAATAATTCCAAACTGCCCAACAACATTTTCCGCTGCATACGCAACGAGCCCTCCACCGACTCACTTCTGTAAACTCCCATTACAACGTCCTTAAACACTGTCTCCCATTCGCTATAACGAGGGAATGAGGCAATTCACTGAGTATGTAAGCAATAACAAAACATAAAAAAAATACGCAGGCATTAAAACAGGTCAGGCATCCTACAGTAATGAGACAGATTGTTTCCTGGGCGGGGACAGCTGGTTCCTTTGATCTCGCCGCCTCTCCATCACTACCCCGTTACAGCAACAGCGACCTGCCCGTGTTGGAAGCGACCGCTTCGCAATTCAGGGGTCGGCGCTCATTGTTAACGTTAATGACACGTAATGGGAGGTTTAACTAACCCTCTTTAACTTGTATTGGTGATTTGCGTCCTGAAATGACGTCCAGTTCGGTTTGAGAGGTCGGGTTGCGTGTGGCTAGCCCATTCGTTGTGTAGGGGGGGAAGGGGTCCGCGGGTTTTGTTATTTTGAATTGAAGGGTTTGTGTTGTATTACAAACGATCAGGAGGGGTTTCGGCGGAGAATACAAGGGTTTTCAAACCTGAGATGCCGACCCCAAACCCCTACGCAGCACGTGCTCTAATACAAGCCCAGCTGTTTCGTGAATGAGAGACAGTGCATTTTTTTTGTAGTTTTGTTTAATACATACATATACGAGACCATAGTCAAGTTTCCGTCTTGTCCAGCTGTGTACATTGTAAGTTGTTCAGCAGTGGCGGATTTAGACTGGTGGGCGTGGTGGGTTTATCACACTATCAGAGGGGCGCTATAGCCAACCGCCAGTAGAGCCATTGGGGGCGCCAGAACGTCCCAAATTGGAGTGTGGGCATGCATCTGCAACCCCAACCCACCACGGGATCCCCCACATGACTGCTGTTCAGGCCGGACTGGCCATGGTACCAGGGTGCCAATGGCACATGGGCATAGTCGTAAGGGATCCTTTTAAGATTTTGTAGTGAAATTGCAAATGAAATTTCTGTTGTTGATGAAGTTTTTCTCGTAATTTTCTGGGTGGTTTTAAACTCTGGACCCTTCCCCGATCATTTCATAGCCGTCTTTTAATGAATAGATTATAAAGACGACTTAGGTCATTATTTACGGCCAAGGAGGGGGGGGGGGAGCGTTTACCCCGTTTTGAAGTTATCAATAGCACTACTACCTACTACAGTTTTTTTTTCAGTTTACTTTCTAGAAAAGCCCTGCCTCCTGGAACCTTGGCTTCTTTTTATCAGGTTGATTATGTTAAGGATGTGGGTGTATGTGTGTGTAGACAGTGCGTTCATCATACTTATTGTATGAAACTCTGAAACTGTTGGATGTAAGGAACGTTGGTGTTTTTATAGAGCATTTGTAACTCAACCTTGTCCTTTTGTTAAAAGCGAGGCACGTTTTCCTTACAACCTAGTGGTAACTTGTCGCTGCGGAGTGTTTATACTTAAATTAGGCTACAGGAAATCATCTGCAGTCTTAAGAGACATACGAAAAAAGTAATTTTTTTTTTTTTTGGGGGGGGTCACATTAATTCTGAACCTTTAGTAGGGAGGTCAAGATTTTTTCAGGGTCTTTAAAGAAGGGGGTGGGTGGTTGAAAATTTGGTGGTTACATTTTTTTTTCCTCCCCCTCCCCCCCCCCCCACCCCCGGGCTATAAATAACGACCGGTTCCTTATAGTAATTTCATCCTTTCCCTGGCCCCGGGATTGTGTTTGTAGACTTCTTTAAAACGTCGTGGCACTTGGGCCCCAGGGCTGCCAGTCCGGGCATGATGCTGTTCGTAACTCTACACTAACTGAAGAATAATTTAGGTTCGAAGACATATACTCAGCGAGCGATAGTTGGTTTAAAAAATTGATGTTTTTTTTTTTTAGCAATACGCGATGTGAACCAAGAAAGGAGTTGAATTCTTTGAAAATTCTTTGAAAATTCTTTGGCGATAAATTAGTAGGGCGCAGCACTTTACTTGATATAAGTAATCGTTAACATACATTTACCCACTACTTTCTCATTCATAGCTGCATAGTTGTGAGTTTAAGGGCGCGTTTATGCAACGACAATTTTCTCGCTCACTAGCTTTTACTTGCTCAATACTAAATCTGATGGCTGCTTCTCGCCTTCGTTTGTCGGAGAACACTTTCGCTTTCAAGTAGTCTATACGTAGTAACCATGGCAACAACGTGGAACCAAATTTTCTCCTCGTGCCTCGCGACACGACGTACGATGTTTGCAACATGACATCGTCGATTTATGACAACAAGAAAACAATTTTTACTGCAGTACACGACGACGGACAGATTCCTGAATGCCGGCATTCGAAGGTTTGTCTTCGAATCGATAACTCCGAAATGGACGCCATGTTGGATTTTGAATTCTCGCTGCGAGTAGCTATTTATTCTACCGTCGTTTGATCACTGCTAGAAGCTGTTTTTTCAGCGAGAATAGCAAATTTTGGAAATAGCGTGAAATAGCAACAATGTTGTAGCAATGTTTAAAATCACTGCTGCACTTTGTTCTTTGTCCGTGTTGTTATTCATAATACATTTAATTTGTTGTCTATTACCTTAATCATTTAATAGAAACGGGAAATTAATCGTAAATAAATAACGGTTGCCTAGTAAATAGCTTTCGACGAGCGAAGGTAAGCGAAGCGAACGTTGCATAAACGAGCCCTAATTCGGGATCTCAAACGTTGAAACTACGCCATTCCAACGGAGTTGATCTGATGACGCCATTCGTGAAATCTGCCTAGCCCATGATCTACATGACGTCGTGTTGCAACGACTCATTGTCACTTCAAAATTAATATCCATTGTTAATAGAGATGATGTTGTGTGCTCAATTGTTGGAACAATACGTAGTATACAAATGGTCTGTAATATTATTAATGTACATCATCAATCGTAATGGCTCGAGCTCGCTTGGTCTTCTACCCTGTTCCCTCAACAACTGGTAGAATTCGCCACGATCCTCCAATCGACCCACATCCGAAGGTAAATTTCGCCTAAATAACTAGAAATATTTACCTTTCTGGCCCAATACCCCAAACTTAAATTCAAACCGGACCAACTGTATCACGGCAACCCCGTAGCTGCTTAATTTACTATTCTAACAAAATAATAGCCCTAAATCAGTTATAATTCCAACTGACCCCAAGTAAGTCTAGAACCCATGGCATTCCATTTAAGGCCCTAAGCCAAGGCAAGAATCGCCCAAACAAGTCAGACGAGCCAGAGCAAACTAACGCTTCTATACATAATTAAAACATCACCGGAACTGAACCACGACTCTTAGCCTTACTCCGTCAGCTTAGCTTAATTTGGAATTCGCTCAACTCGCTTCCAGGCCTCACGTAATATTGGTAGCTAGTCCTTTAACTGTTGGGGAGCCGTCCTACGTACTAGAAATCGACACACCCAGTGCTTATCTAATTACTTCATCGACTTTTTTATATACGTATGTCATTATGACTACCAATCCAAACGCGATAAATTAACGCAGTAAGCGTTGTAGGGCGAGCATGTTCATTCTTTTCATGGCAGCAATGAAATGGGGGATGGAGTGGGGGATTTTTTTTTTTAACTGTGCCACCTGACTGAAATACCCAAAAGTTCACATATAAACTCGGATTTTTATTTTTTAATTTTCGGCTCCAACTTAGGGGCATGGTCACAAAAAGACAAAATACAACATTGATCAGTGTGAATCCTTACAAGAAACGGCAAAGATCTTACTTTCAAGTTCAAATTACTAAAATTACTAAAATGAAGACCACCCCCAAATCAGTGTTTTCACTGATCCTCCATCTTGGCGTTCTTCATTTTAGTCATTTTAAGATTTTATTATTATTATTTTACTATTATTATTTTATTATTATTATATTATTATTATTATTGAATGATTTTACCTTTGCCTGTAACGATTCACACTCTTCACTGTTATATTTGCCTTTAGGTGACCAAAGCCCCAAAATTTAGGGGCCGAAAATTAAAAATCCGAGTTGATAGGTGAACTTGTGGGTGGGAACCAGTCAGGTGACACAATCTTAAAAAAATTCTGTTTGACCTACAGAGTAAACGTGGAAGCAAGTTCATTCTTTGCACGGTAGCAGTGAAAACAGGAGAGGGGCAGGCAACGTGAAAAGTAATGTAGATTAGTGTAACAATCAGTAACAACCAAAATATTACGACATGAATTGTTCAACTTGAAGGAGAACTCTGGCTGGGTCATCAAACTCGGGGCCATAACAGAAACAAACGCCAGTGCGACAACAAACGGGACAACAAACATCGTTTCCAGCTAGACCAAGGTGTGCTACGCCGGTAGCAGCTAGTTAGAATTTAATATTGGCTTTTTTTTTTTTTCATTCTATTATTATTCTTACTGCAGTTTCACTTGTTTTCTGGTTTTTCGAATAAAAAACTCGATAAATATGTTTTGTGAAGTTATGAAAACGACGCTGTCAAATGTAAAACGCACCCAGGGAAGATTTTACAGGACGGTGAAGTTGGGGGACAGGGGTCGGGGGTTCTCGGGGGAACGTACCAACCAATTGTTGGTCAGTCAGGAAAGAAAGCGGTCGGCATAATTAAACAATAATTTGTTTTTACTAGGTAGAAAACTAATTAGGTATGTCCTCCAAATTATGCACCTTTAAAAAAATTACATTTAATAATCAATTGATTTCAGGGAACCGTGCTGGCCCTCCGGTATACTTAAGAAGTACGTATTACCCACCCAGATGTGACACTCACGTACATAGAATGTTGTTACTATGTTTGTTGTTACTGACGGTTGCATAACTTGGTGCAACAACCGGTCCCGTCTGTAACCAAATGCCCGAAGCGAGTATACTCGTTTCACCGAATCCCATTTCGCCGAAGTCATGATTAAAAATTCGGCGAAAGGGGAATTCCCGTTTCACACAATACTGTTTCGCAGAGTCAAAATATTCTTGACAAATTTAATATGGGAGGAGTTAAAAATGCATTCCTTATTGAAAGGAATTTGTGACTAGTAACGGTTTCTGATATTATATGTTAAGCCGCAGGGAGCGCGGCAGCACGAGCGAGGCGCGTAACTTAAACAAAAAAAATATTCGGCTAAACGAGACACCGCATGAAGATCATCGACTTTCTGATTACTCAAAATATAGCCTGTTTTGACCGGTGTATAGCGAGTAATAGAAAATAGAAATACGTTGTTGTGGTCATCATGGCTGAGCGGTGAGAGAGCTCAGCCTGGTTGCTGAGGGTTGCGGATCTGGTCGAACCCCTGGAAAGGGGATCTTGGTAAAGTCCCCGCCAGGACTGCAGGCCAAGGTAGGATGAGATGCTACCATGCTCCCTCAGCGGCTATGGGAACTATTCTGGCTCCTCCCTTTACAAGATATTTCTTCTTCTCCAAAAAGTCTGGAAATGTTCAAAATTGAGCCGGTTCAGCCACAAGAGCATTATATTGCAGCGGACTTATGGCTTAAAGAAATTAATTTAGTACAATTTTTCTTTTTGGGTTTTAAATATTCGGAGAGTTCAGTAAATTTAGTAGGTCGGAAAATCATGTTTACACACCTCTGACTTTAACCTCCTCAACGTACCGGTGCGCGTACCCCGAAGCAATTTATTCAAAAAAAAAATACGCCCTTAAATTCGTATAAAATATGGTATTCACCCTCGAAGTTCTTCCTCAACGGGTTTTAAATAGCGTTTCATTATCCTAGACCTTTCAGGATAATTGTGGCTCTCTGTCCATCCGATTCTCTCTCCAGCCATCTGTCCTACGACGGGGGCACGCAACTTCGTGGAACGAACATCAAAACTAAAACGAAATTAATTCACGAAAGAAAGGGTGTGTTGCGCCATTCCACTACAAGTGTCAACACAACCGACACGCTCGTAAAAGAAGGCCGCTTAAAGCGAAAAACCTTATGTTTTGCATTAATATAATTACACATTTTGCACATCTGATGTTACACTGTGTGCAAAATGTATTTCGTGTACACATACACACTCGCGTACACACAAAATGTGCTTCTTCCGGAGGCAGGCGTTGGTGAGGCATGTTTACAGCTAAAACTTTCTTGTTGCCATCAGCCTCGCGTGTAAATGTTAGTTAGATAAATTAACCTCAATTCCCATGCGTGTAACGTAAATTGAATCATTAAAAATGTAAGAGGCGTCGATGGTGTAAGCTTAAAGAGGAACAAATGCGGTTTTAAATTCGTACCTTTGGTTCTTCGATTCAATGACACCAGAATTGAATCGCTTTCAACACGCGGCTACAGCGACTACCTAGTCACAAGCGGTCTTCTGTACCGCTCCGCCACTTCCAATGTTGAGGCGCACACCTCTATCACGCTCTGCAGCAGCGACCTCTATCTGTGTTAGCTTTTAGGCAGATTTTACATTTTAGGCGTAATTGTCAGCTTTTAGGCCTAATTTTTACCTGCAGTTTTATTTTTGCATTTATGTATTCATTTGTGTAACATGGTGCACCTCCGGGCACATACTTACAGTGTTACAACGTCATGCGCAACATTATGTAGATCAGTGGAAGGGAAGTGACGGGATCGAGCCACAATGTAGAGACGAAGTCATAGAATAGTGCTGTTGATGAAGCCAGCAACGACTCGTATCAACTTGACGTTGCCACGGTAACGTGATTTTAGGTCTCATCAGTTTTTAGGCCCAATTTTTTTAACTGCAGTTTTAATTTCGTTAAGTAGCAGATAGGCCTAATGGAGAATTTCGTTCGAGGGTAAACCTATTCATTCATGCAACAATGCGACTAGACTATTTTAAACCAAGCTAAAATACTTTGTTTTTACGGCTGCGTGTTATCCTTAGGATTTCAATTCGACGATCAAATGTTATTATTGCATTTAGTTACGTCGAAGAAGTCTATTAGCTATAAGGAAGTAACGATGTTTTAAATTGCCGTGTTTTTTAACTAACTTTTGACACTAAATCTAACGTTGTAAACCGTGTTCGTCAATTTCTGGTACCGTTGCGAAGTTGAAAAAAGCGACGGACGGACAAAGTCGTTGCAATAGTCTTCTCAACCGGTACGGCTGTACGGAAGTCTAAAACCTGATAATTAATTAAACGAATATCAAAATTTGTGTGGTGTATAAATGATATTTTATGCTGGGGTGCACACTTACGCAAATGTTGTAGATCCTGTAGCTAACCTGCAAAAGCAAATTATTAGAGCGATTAAGTTCAAGAAAAGACGTGACCATTCTTTTCTTATCTTTTAACAGCTAAATACCCCGTCAGCCGACATTTGTACGTTTACAAAACTTTAATTAATTTTCGTAAAAACGGTGCTCACAAGACAACTCGCCAGGCTGCTGATTACCGCACTAGGAATGAATTCTGTTTATACGTTAATTACAGCCTAAAGTTGAAAAGGAAAGACTTCACAAATGTCTCACTATCTGGGTAATATGTTTTACAATTCCTTGCCTACTGATGTGAAACATACTGAAGTGATGTCATCGTTTAAGAAACATTTGCCTTTTTAAGTGGTTATTTGATCAAAACCCAACTTACTTACCAAATATGTTCAATATTATGAGTTAACTTTTTCGAAATTTAATTTTCTTGTATCATGTAAAAAATTGTTGCTTCCCATTTTTTTTGGCAAAGTTTGATTGAGCTTTTCTTGTTTTATATGGACTGTTCATGCATTTTTTCCTTTTATCTTTATAATGTTTTCTGAATGTTTTTTATAGTTATGTACATTTTTTAATGATTTTAGCCAGTAATCCTGTTTTTTGAATGTTGGTATTTTTTTCTCAGTGTTTTTTTTTTTTTTTACTCCGCTTTACGTTTTAGTGTGTCTCTTACCGACACGCGGGCAACTCTGCTCTTGTGGTGTCTGAGTTTGCCACTTTCATGACTGACTTTGTATTTTGCATTGAACAAAACTGAATTTTGTTTCAAAACGGGAGAAATTGGCAATAATAGTATTTTGTTTTTTAACCAATGAGGCCCATGGAAAAAGATTTCGCGAGCTTATAATACAGCAAATGGTTTTGTGTTGTTCATGTAGTGCTCGGGGCAACTAGTCATATAAATTGGGCTCCCTTACTGCAGCTTTCTTGCCACTGCTACTAAAACCGGCTAAAGGTCGGTGAGAAACCCGTATATCCCCGAAATCATTTGAGAATGGAATTTCACCTTCGAATTCATGAATTTCATGCACCAATGAAATGAAATACAAAGATGTAACAATCAAAAACGGAAAGCCAGAACAATACAAATACACAATTTGCAACGTTTCGAAGTAATACCCACATCGTTATCAAGCAATAAAAACAAAACCAAAAATACGGTTAAGAAGCCAAAGTCAATTTAAACATGTATGTACGGTAATGGACATTGAATTTTGAACACTTATTTGCCAAACAAGCACAGATGCAGCGCTTTTTCCAGGACGAAAACTCCATTGTTACGATTTAGCATTGTTGTGTGACACAACTTGCCTTATTTGAAATATCTGTAGCTTAGAAACGTGCTCCAACAATTCAACGTTGTTCAATTTCAATAATGGAAAGAGCTTTGCACAAACATTGATATCTACCAGGAACAATTAATCCGTATGGAGAATTCAGTGCAACATTTCAATTTTGGACACTTCAAATATTAGGGAGTTCTGCAATACCACACTTTAAATCCGCGTACGCAGGTCTACAGCCTAAGTAAAAAAAAAATCACTTAAAGTTCGATTCGCTATGTCATGTGAACTCTACTCCAATAACCCCCCCCCCCCACTCCTCCGACACCACCACAATCACCATCTCCCCCTTCCCCCATCACTTCACAACAATGATTCCATGTCCACAGCAGTTTGCGAGATAACACAAATTGAATCGAGCATTATGTCCTATACCTCAGCGACCAACGCATTTGACAATTTAAACACGCGTCAGCACGTGTTGGGGTAATAAATAACGACACCGCCGTGTAATGGGCGCCGCCATTACGCATTCGATAACGTCGTCTTCGCTTAGGCCTAACAGCTTCCTGCCAAATAATCGGCATAGTGATCGTTTACGCGAAATTCATGAACTCTGCGCCGAATTATATATGGAATTGAGCTTCGCCGTGGATCGAGTGAGTGAGGGACGATCTCATAGAGCTTCGGGCCATCCGTCACCTCCGGGGACGCAAAAGTCTGTAAGTCCATTACCCTCGCCCCAGCTTCTTCTTCCCTCGGCCTCGTCTTCTTAACCTCTACCCAGATCCGACGAGAATTCATCGTGCACATATACGTATATAGAGATTGCTGTTAGACGTTCTCTCGCTCTCTGTAGTGTGTTCGTATACGTGTCTGTGACCGTGTGACAGAATTGTGATGGATTTCCCAAAATTACTGGCTTCAGACGCGAGCGATCTATAGGGGAACTGCCATTATCCCATCACTTCCAGTCATCCATCTTAAAAATGGCGTCCGGTTGTGTGTGTGTGTGTGTGAGCGCAGCGCCGCTCGTGGCGTCATCCGGCAACTTGTCTGCAATCACCAGTCATCATCGTTACCGCCGCTGCGCGTTCCGTGTCATCTGCAACTCATCTCTATTAATACAGTATAGGCCTAAAGCTACAGAATAATGCAGGATGCGCGTCGCTATTTTGAAAGCTGAAATTTGCTACCCAAAGCAAAACTACAACCGACCAGTGGGGGAGAATCTAACTGCATCGAACCGGATGTGTGGGGTTGTCATATCTAGCTTGAAATTTTACTTTTGGAAGAACAATTGTGAGAAATGCGCCAGTCAGACTATAAGGCAGGCATGAAACGAAATGCATGAATCACTCAGATAAACAATGTAGCATGGAACGAACAAGCACAGATAGTTGGATCTGGTCGTGAGAGGTTATAGGCTTTAGGCTAAACCCAACTTTGAGATCAACTCCTATAGAAAGGCGGAACCTACCACACAGCATTTCAGCTTAAAAGGGGTTTGCGACCAAACACAAGTTAGTTGCAGCATCCATAGCCATTTACCGATATCCAGTTCTGTCTAGCCCTTACTTTCAACAGGCGAAGGAACACGCAAAATAAATTTGTTTCACAAAAAAAAACAAGCCACGTGCCTCCTTAATTATTGAGTGGAAAGTTGGTGCGCCCACGTGCACCATGAAGCATCAGTAAAGTCAAGCCCAACGACATCGCGGGAGGTTTTTTCTATCTCTCGATCGTTTTGAAACACAGATTTTGAACCGCTAGATAGGCGCCATCTATTGACAGTGATATCTTTAACCTTGACCACTTGCTCTCTGGTGCACGTGGACGCACCAACTTTATACTCAATAATTAAGGAGCACGTGGCTATTTCTTGTGTAAAAAGAAATTTCTTGGCTTGTTGAAATCTGCTGCGTGGAACTAAATAATCGTAGACGGCGCTAGATACTGCAGCTTGTCATTCAATGCTAAGGCACCTTTAAGAGCCCTATATGTCTAACTGCGGTGATTTAAGTCCAAAATTAAATCATAGGTTCTTCTTGATCAATGCTGCTACGTCTATATGCGACCATGACACAGCAGTAAGGATAGAACAGCTTAACAGTCAGTGTATGAATCCCTATGATTACATATCGATGTGTAAGACCGAGCACTTTCGGTCAAATGGAGTCCTGGCCACGGTAGTGACGTTAATAACGGGTTCAGTGAGTCACCTTTACGCCAGTGGACAAGTGTCCGCATCGTTAAAGGTGATATGGCAGTGGTGTGGGGATGGGGGGGGGGGGATGGATCAAGTCTTGATGGCGCTCGACAGCTAGCACTAACCTCCATTACAGAGACGTTCAACAAATTCAAAATCTAGATGCTATCGTTTATCTGTGACTCCCGCAAAACTAAAAAATAAATGCCGGACAGGAAGACAGACCTTTCGCCCAAATCACGCGCAATGCCTCGCAGAAGCTGGAGACGGCGACGAACACCATCAAGATGGTGACAATCAACAAGCAAGTGATGTAAGTGGCAGAACACCATCAAGATGGTGACAATCAACAAGCAAGTGATGTAAGTGGCCGAACACCATCAAGATGGTGACAATCAACAAGCAAGTGATGTAAGTGGCCGAACACCATCAAGATGGTGACAATCAACAAACAAGTGATGTAAGTGGCCGAACACCATCAAGATGGTGACAATCAACAAACAAGTGATGTAAGTGACCGAACACCATCAAGATGGTGACAATCAACAAACAAGTGATGTAAGTGGCCGAACACCATCAAGATGGTGACAATCAACAAACAAGTGATGTAAGTGGCCGAACACCATCAAGATGGTGACAATCAACAAATAAGTGATGTAAGTGGCCGAACACCATCAAGATGGTGACAATCAACAAACAAGTGATGTAAGTGGCCGAACACCATCGAGATGGTGACAATTAACAAACAAGTGATGTAAGTGGCCTGAACACCATCAAGATGGTGACAATCAACAAACAAGTGATGTAAGTGGCCGAACACCATCAAGATGGTGACAATCAACAAACAAGTGATGTAAGTGACCGAACACCATCAAGATGGTGACAATCAACAAACAAGTGATGTAAGTGACCGAACACCATCAAGATGGTGACAATCAACAAACAAGTGATGTAAATGGCCTAATACCATCAAGATGGTGACAATCAACAAGTTAGTGACGGACCGCAAGTGACCGTCGACATCAATGACACTCCACTCAGGAGGGGATCACCCTCCTCCCCCCGCCTCTCAAAAGGAAGCAATGAATAAGGTTGGTGTGGGCAATACGTAA
>JAHWFP010001193.1:18517-42600 GCA_023313725.1 Lithobius niger | reverse complement strand
TTGAACCTACAATCATAGATTGTAAATACCTGGTTTCACATAAACTTATATAACACACAACAGTGCCTTACTCACACACTGTAGCAGAACAATTGTAACCCCACAATCACATATAAATGACTTCAAATAGCCTTGTGAAACACACTACCATGACATACTCGAGCACTATAGTAGAACAACCCTCAACTGCAAACATGCAATAACAGACCTGGCTTTAAATGAACTTCTGAAACACAGGTACCTTATTCGGGCAGTACAGTAGAACAACACCCAAGCTCTGACTGCAAACAACCCCCACCCCCGGCATCAAATAACTTTGTGGATAACAATGATAAATCACACGGTAAGGGTTAAACAAAACACACATTCTGTTTCGAAGACCGGCTCTGTGAGAATACGAGATACTAATTTGAGACAGAAAAAAAGACCACTCCTGTAAGTGGGACTCGAAACCGGGTCCTCCCATTACTAGAAGGGCTCATGCCAACTACGCTAGTGGGGCGGACCCCTAACTATGCTCAGAAGTTGTTGAACCTTTCTTAGTGGTTATACAGTGAGTGGGTTTGAACAGCTTCTGAGCTTGACGGGAGTCTATAGCCAAGGGTACGCCCCGGTAGTGCAGTTAGCAGTGCTTGGCGATGAGTGGGTCTGGATCCCAGTTTTCTATACATTTTTTTCACAGTTTTTTTTTCTTTAATTCGTGTGGCTTATACTCTCCCAACGCCGCTTTTTAATGCCGATACGTGCTTTGTTTCACGTACATGAACCTAGTCTACGAGAAACAAAGTGTCGTTTCTTGGATATACGCTTATCGATCCAACTATTACCCATTTACATCCACCATCATTCAATCTAAGTGGCAGCACTTGGCACACTCATTCAGAAAAATTAATTAACTACTTTCAGGTGGCTAGATTTTTTTTCTATATAACTCACGACGGCTCAGAAATGTTTACACACAATCGCAGCTGAACAAGGAACATTCTATTACGTTCGTTTTGGTTTAGAATTTCAGCCGGTATTCTGAAATCTTGAGCAGTTTTTTGCACTCATTGTCTTACGACCGTGGCGTAATTATCATCTATACACTGCATCCTTTTTTTTACTGTCAAACATCAGCAACATGAGATGGGCCGACTATAAAAGCCTGCCACCCGCCGTATTTGCTAATGGAAAAATTGGGTATTTAATGAACTCTTGCGCACCTACTCGTGTTTCTGACATTGACGTCGACGTGAATGTGTTTAAAGACGAAAGACATCGTCTGGCCGGTAAAACTTACCATTTTGACTTTAATCAACTATGAACTCTATGTTCGCACACAATAGACGATACCATTTTCAAAGTTTTTTTCAATTTTCTTCAAGTCCAACTTAAAAACAGAATTACTATCATAAAATTGGCTAATAAATTCCAATTCTTTGCTAGCCTATACAATTTAATACGTGTATTAAAGGCCGGTGGCCACCAAATTAACATTGCAGCATCTAGGCCTATCGAGTTCTCTCTCGCAGGAAGCAAAGGCATGCACAAAACAAAACTTTTAAACGCTACAAACAAGCCACGTGACACCTTAATTGTTGAGTAAAAATTTGGTACGCCCTCGTTAACCTGGAAACAAGCTAGCCTATAAAGATTAACGATATAAGCGTCACTAGAAGACGCCACGGAAAAATATAAAGAAAATCACCTGGCGCCATCTAGTGACACTAATATCGTTAATCTTTACTGCTTGTTTCCAGGTGCACGAAGGCGCACCAAATTTTCCTCAGTAATTAAGGAGTCGCGTGGCTTGTTTGTCGCGTTTAAAAGTTTTGTTTGTGCATTCCTTTGCTTCCTGCGAGAGAGAACTCGATAGGCCTAAATACTGCAATGCTAATTTGGTGGCAACCGGCCTTTAAAACGTCAATGTTGGAGCCCTTGCGTTAATAATATTTACTGACTATTTTTACTAACGTAAATATCAGTGAATAATTAGTTGATGTAATTAAGCTTTCAGAAGGGAGCTAACCGTGAAAAATAATGTAAGAGCGTTTTGCCCTCCCTCTCACCAATGGCCGAAGGAGAGAGGGGGAAAACAGCAGGGAACAGCGGCCGGTTCTGGCACAAAAATTGCTTGCACTGCACGGCCCCTCTTTCTTAACGTCGCCTGGATATTCTGCGGAATACATCGTTCAAAAAAAAAAAAAAAAAAAAAACATTTCAGGGTGTTCAGGGAGTCAAACTGCAAAAAAAAATTTGGTTCTGGTTCGCGTTGTAGTTCAGTAAAGGATGATGCCGGGAGGACCATTCCTAAACAATAACAATTGAACAGCATGGCAACAATGTCAGTCGCGCTGTTCCAAAAGGTTCCTTGTTACGAAAACTACAATAAATCTACAAAGTCTACACCCATCTTGCCGGGTGAATGGGTGATTTCTCATTTCTTTTTGTTTGCCGAAGGAGGATTTTGGAATTAAGCAACAATGCTTAAAGTGTGCGTGGCCTATCTTGAGTTCGCTGCAGAACGAACACAGATAATCGATTGTACGTTTTTGGTAGAAGATTGCCTTGTTGATAGCCAAAATGATAACAAAAACAATGGCGGCCGTCGATTAAAGCCGCCCCCTCCAGGAGGACGTAGCCGCTCATAAAATACTTCCAGGACTCCAGATACGCTGCACGCACAATAAACAATACCCATTTAAAATACGTTCCAAGAGTTCCATTTTTACGATGTTTTCGTTGTACGGTCGGACCGTTTCTCGTTTCCCGGGTTTGCTGAAGGGCATTTCGGATTCGAGCAAGAATGCACGGCAACAATTGAGTTCCATCGGTATGCGCACACCACCACCTATCAATAGCGGGCTAACTGTACAAATCTTCGAAAATCACTGTCAAAACAGCAGTAGCACTACAGCTACAACGCTATTTACAGAACCACAGATATTTCTCAATTTTTCGTTGATATCTTAATGGTTTGAAAAGCGCTTCGGAGAATGGCGAATACACTTTGCTGTAACAATGCAAAAACGTTGTTAGACTATTGTTTCCTCCAGGCCATTCCCTCATAAAATCGGGTATTCAGGAATGGCCCCAAAACCACGGGCCATTCCTAAATAATTCATGAGGGTGCGTAGTGCCAGCAGGCTTTTGTTTAGGATTAGCTGAGGTTTGAGGGCGCTATCGGGCTGAATATGCTGCTCCATAAAATACGTTCCAAGAGTTTTATTTGTACCATGTTTTCGTTGTAGTCTGGTGAAGCCGATTCTTATTTCCTTGATTTGCTAAAGGGCATTTCGGATTCGAGCATGAATGCGCTGTAACAAGTAAGTTACATTGGTAGGCGCAAACCACCACCTGTCAGTAGCAGGCTAACAGTAGAAAACGTATTACCAATGTTTCCACCATTGGCTCCGAGGATACAGCTCATACCTCCTCGGATGCAGTAATACTCCTCGGTTTCTTCTCGGAGGTTATTGTTGCATCTCTCGGAGGTACTACATATGCGATGTCCTCCTCACTATTGTTGCAAACAGTGGTAATAACCGTCACATGTTTCGATGATGTTTCACTTGTTTGAAAATTGCGAGGCTCGCTTCAGGCTGCAAAGAGCCAAAAAGCAGTTTAGAGTATTGTTACCTCCAGGCCATTCGTAAACGCCGGTATTAAAATCCGGATAACGTTCCGTTCTAGTTCCAGTTCCGGTTTTCTGAGAAATTAGAAATGGTAGTTCGGTTCAAACTGGTTTTCAATTGTTTTATTTTTGTTTTTAATTCACTGACAGTTTAACATGATAGTTTGAGGAAACTTAAACAGGTTGGCCATCCGTATTTATTTGAGGAAACATAATACAAACTTGCGTAGTAAATTTAAAACTGTAGACATGATTGAATTTAAGATAAATATCAACTATTACATTAACACATTGTCAACGAGTGTCAACGAGTAATCATCAACAAGGACCAAGATACAATACTCGTTGAACCACAAAATGAACCGCCATTTTCTCCTAGGTGGGCTCTGGTTCGGATTCACGACATGGTACGATTCCGGTTCGGGTACGGTCAGTTTTTCCAGGTTTTTAACGGTTTACTGTGCTGGTTCGACTGCCTGAGGGTGATAAACTATTTTAGGAATAAAATTAAAGTTACAGTGATTAACCGCATTTCATCAAAAGTAGTGCACTAACAAAATTCAAGGCCGTGTCAAGGATCTCACAATAAAAATCCCTATTTTCTAATTCAAGCATTGTATTACTGTAGTTATTTATTGTATAACTGTATTGTTTTGTATCATAGTTTTGTATTATTGCGTTCAAGTAGTATATATTATCAGGAATTATCCACAGAAAGGAGTAAACAACGAGGCAAAGATTGTGCATTAACGAACGGCCTTCCTTGTAAGGATACAAGACACAAAAATGTCTGAGAAAGACGGAAAAGGCAATGCCCCAAATGTCATTCAAACCTAGGACTTCCCGCAAAAGACAATGCCCCAAATGTCATTCAAACCTAGGACTTTCCGCGAAAAACAGAAAAGGCAATGCCCCAAATGTTATTCAAACCTAAGATTTCCCGCGAAAGACGGAAAAGGCAATGCCCCAGATGGCATTCAAACCTAGGACTTCCCGCGAAAGACAGAAAAGGCAGTGTCCCAAACGGCATTCAAACCTAGGAATTCCCGCGTATTAGGCCAAGTCCTCTCACCACTACGAATGCTGGCCACAGGCTCCAATCCAGCTTGGCAGCTGTTCACCCTTTCTGTCTGAGTGGTGACATACAGATCACAAACGAGTTTCAGTTACGTGGCATTTTTCTTTTCTTTCCTCCTCAGAATAGTATTTGTTGTATTTTCGCAAGGCAAGTCTTTAATGGAGACTGTTTGCTTCGCTTACCCTTTGCCTTGTCATTTATTCTTTATATAAATAGCAAAAAAAAAAAAAAAAATCTTGATTGTCGTAATCGGCGTTTGACCGTTTGATTGCCTCTTCGATTTGCAGCCAATGTCCAATAAATAACATCGGTTACAAGCACACCGTGATCATCAATTACGGAGGGGAATAAACAAAATATTCCGTTTCGAATGCTATATATGACACATACTTCACATTAATCGCAACTGACGAAAGCATATGCCGCAAACAAACTCGTAATGCATATTTTCGACTTTAACGGAATTTTTAAAAATTCGACAGCTTAACGAATAATTGCGTTACGAATAAACCCATAATTACTTTCGACAAATTGGGTCTCTTTGTCACTCGAGCTTGGGCGTCCGTGCTGTTGTCATCGTGAATGACGGCAACATGAGACGGCTTCATCATTACCGAACCTTTCCCCAAACCTTGCTTAAGACAAAACAATCCACCCCACCCCCCACAACCAAAAAATAGAAGAAACAAAAAAGAAACTAATGAACTGCAGCACGATACGTTACTGGCGACGACGCGAGGCGAGCTTCTGTGTGCTCTCTTTCATAAGCAAAAGCGAACACCCAGGAAGCTGGGATCTCTGGTTATATATAAGGTTTCCTATCCCCTATACCAATCAAGCCCGCAAGTCGGCGAGCGCATGGCTACGAATAATGCATGAAGTCCGCTTTGGCTGCTGGGAAGCTCATTCAGAAATCTATAGATGCGAAAGAACGAACGAAAGAACGGCGGAGCTAGGCTGGCTGGCTGGCTTGCTTGGTCGTGTTGTGTTGCGTTGGTGGGTGGGGGGTGGGAGAACGCTCCCCTCAGCATCCGCACACTCCCCCGCTTCACTCCCCTGTCACACACACCCCCTCGGCTGGCGAAATGGGTCAATGCCAAGGCAATGGTACATGATGGTGCCAAGCCGTCTCCCGCTGTGCCTTACGCCATTTTCTGCAAGGCCCGACCCCGCGCAAACTTCCAGGAGATTGTAAGACAAGAGTCTAGAGTGAGAGAACACAGCCCCAACGATGTTTAGAGAGCACGTCAGAAAGAGGTTTCGAAAAGCTGGTGTTTGGCTGGGGGAATTAGGGAAATGCGGAATGCGAGGGTAGACGAGAGTAATATGGGGGCGTGGGGGAGGGAAGAGAGAGAGCATTAGCGACGACTGGGAGTTGGGTTGTTCGATTGGGCCTTCCTGGTAGTGGCAAATCCTCCGTAATACAAGGCTATGGCTATGGGGTGAAATCACTCCGCCGCCTTTGCAGCCGTTTAAAACATTTTAAAAGTTGAAGGGTTGTACGTAAATTGCTAGCTTTCGGAATCAGAAACAGTGTCCACGAAACTAAACCGAACCAAACTTTCCAGGAATTTAGTTGGAATAATGCCAAAGTTTTTACATCCGATTCTGACACGTAATAACTGCGCTTTATTGTGTGTACGGTAACACCAGTAAAATTCATTACGCAGGGTCTGATAAGCCCACCGTTTTCGTGATTTTGTTACAATGACAAAGTAGGATTACACGTAGGATTACAAGGTAGGATTACAAATCGGTCTGTGCTCGTGTGCTGTTTTAAAATGTGATGTTACGTGATCAAAGTTAGCAGTAGTATAAACTGCACCTCAGTACACCGGAGCATGCCAGTGCAAGGCTACTTTATCGCTTAAGGGTCGGTGGCATACTTTTATGCATGCTCTGGTGTACTGCAGTGCAGTTTACATTGCTAACTTTGAACACCTGCAGTTCCTACGATTCTGTTTCGAAATTCATTCTGTTTTCGTTTTGCTTTAACGTGGTTCATGGTTTTCACCAATATTCTACGATGTGTAGTTTCAAAAGTTAAAAGGACATTCCTCCAAGCGCCATTTTTCCTCGATCCTCCACGTCAAGTACGACCCAAACGTTTTATTTACTTACCGTTAGTCAATCCCTAGTAGTAAATCCGTTGTAAAATGTGGCGTCTACGACATTTTCTGTTGAATATTGGCCAATTTTATTTAACGCCGGGACGCACGTATATGATGCTTTGCGCGCATACAATAACCATGACGTTTCATTCTGTGTGTCCACCACAGGTTACAAAATAAGCACAAAAGCAAACACTCATTCCACAAGAGCTAATGCTCGCGTGTGGTTTGAGAGCAGCAGACAAATAAAAACAATTGAACTAGCACTTTTGCTCACAGAATCAAAGGTTAGGCGCCAGAAGAAGAACAACAAAACACATCGAAATAAAATAAAAAAGTGCATCGATAAATATATATATACGCAAGAAATTTATGAAAAGGGAGATAAAAGCAGAATATAAAGAGGAGTGAAATATATAAATCAATCTCAAAGAAAACACGAGTAAAGCAAAATCAAACAATTTATAGTCAATATATAGTCAACAATTGGTATCGTTCAAAACCAATTTTGAATTGTTCAATCACGTAATAGGCAAATAGTCAATACTTATAGTAATAAATTGCAGACCCATAAAAAAAATAATAATAATAAAATAAAAGACAGAAAAGCTGCAAAACGATTTATGCTCGCTGTGTGCATGAACTAATTTTCTAATAATTACCATGACATCATAAATCTAAAATACTAATATACAGTAAAAATTAAAATTAATTATTCCAATAGATCGCCGAAGCAAACTTGTGAGACCTAGCGTAGAAAATTATAAATTGTGATGTTAAAATACGAGAATCATTCCGGTTTGTGACGACACGATTAATGCGTTCATGCTGTTTCGACGCGCAATGCCAATTGAGACAGTAGCTACATTCTACGCTGCGAGGAACGCAGCTACTATCTCAGATGACCTTTGCGATGCTCTATGCGTGGATGGTGATCAGCGTGTGGCTGTTATAAGGCAAGCGGAATGTTATAAGGCAGGCCGGGTGTCCCTTTAACAGCGTAATGACCTTGACGGGTTAAGTCAAGGTAACCTAACCTCATCCGTTCAAATATCCAGGGGAGAGGCACATTTTAGTATAAAGGGCACGCTGAGGTTTTTTGGAGAACTTTTCTTTTAGGTTGTCACAGTTTTTTTTACACTTTTCTCCCTCTTTCCTGGCTTTCTGGTCTTGTTTTTGCCCTTTTTTTTTACCTCTATTATCTTTTCTCCTAGCTGCCTCGCCACCATTTATCATTACAGTGAAGCTGTATAAGGCACATTTTTTTTTCCAAAAGGTTAAAAAGGGCACTTTTTCCAAAAAGGGCAGGGGCAGTGCCCCCCCTCCCCCCCGTGCACGCCACTGCCCAATCAGACGACAGTTTTGTTATCCTATCTTCCTTTTTATTGTTCAGATAATCGGCATCGTAAGAAAATTCCTAGCACTGCGTACGGACTGATGACTCACCCTTTAATCAGCTGTCGAAATACGGGGAACAGAACCAGTGAAGTATTGCTAGACGGCTAAGACAACAGATAATGCGTTCAGTCAGCGTGAATTCCTAATTTTTCTTAAGCGCAAGACACAATGCTTTCGAAAACTCTCATCAAGAAGGCCATGCAAGGACAATGTGAGCTTGGCGTATCTCCCCCTCCCCCCTCCCCACTCCACGACCTCCGTCAAGCCTACATTATCCATCTAAAATCCCCTCGTGAAAAACTGTCATTACAAAATTAGGCATGCAAATTACTTTTACGTAAGGCCCGCATTTTTCTCCCCAATTCTAAAGGCTCACCGGACAAACGGGGACCAGCACGTAATAACAAATTTTCTTTTCCGTGGTTTACCATCCAACATTGCAAAATTTGACGCTGAGCCGGTGGACTGGGACGACGCACAATGCATCACGGTAGGATATTAGCTAACAGCGACAAGGCAGCAAGGCATTAATCAAAGCCGCCGTCGGCCATCGCGCCGATGAATAATGAGCATTCGTTCAATCATGGTCATTGAAATCTAAAGGCGAATTTGTTAGCCGGAAGCTCTTCCTCGGGCGATTATAGATTCCTATAACACTTAACGCCAAGCTTTGCAACTCTTGGGTATTAACAACGCCAAGACTGAAAAATGACCAAATTTCAATGGCGAGAACCGTGAGTGAAAAGTAGATGATCGTTCACCCTCCCATGCCACAAAGGATTGATTAAATAATGAATAAAGGGCTTAAAGGAGAATGTATAATTCCAAACCTTTCCAGTTAGAGTTACAAGTGAATGCCGAATTTTAAACTGTCTTCTAGACGCGATTGTTCTGTGGCGTAACTACAATGAGGCACAGGAGGCAACCGTCTCCGGAGGCCCACCGACTTTGGCGGGGGGGTTCCTCACTGGCCCAAATTAAAAATTTCGTTGTAAATGCAGAATGTCAGAAAGTTAAGTTATTGCTATAGTTCCGTGAAAGTTGCGTCTTGTGTGGCAAAAATTTGATTACTTTTTTTGTGTGAAGGAGATTGGGGAGGGGGGCTCCAGTGGGCTCTCGCCTTATGTGGCAAAAACTGCATTGTTCTTTTTTATGAAGGACCTTGCGTGGCAAAAACTGCATATTTTTTATAAGGGGAGGGGGTCGTCCACTGGGATCTTGCTTTGGTGGCAGTATATGCATTTCCTTTTTTTTTATGAGGTGGCCCCACTGGGCTTTTGCCTTGTGTGGCAAAAATTGCCATTTTTTTTATAGAATAGAATAGAATACAAGTGTCGGCCAATAAGCTTAGAGCATTTTGAAGGGGCGGGAAACAACCAGAGAAATATCCGTAGTGTACAAAACAACTTCCGATCACCAGGATCGAACCCGGGCCTGTAAGAAGCCGGAGATGTACAACCGGAACCAAGACGCCTATCGAATCTGACGAACCAGTGTTCGCAGCTACACGTGCACCCTGTTATGAAGGAAGGCGGCATCGACTGGGTTCTCACCTTGTACAGCAATAACTGCATTCTTTCTTTTTATGAATGGGGGCCCTGCACTGCATTTCCGCTCCTCGGGCCCCACTTCTCAAGTTATGCCTCTGCGTGTCTTTAGCACTTGTCATAAGGCAGTGTAACGCCAATAGGATGTACACAAATGCGCGACGTTTCCAGTCGTGTATGACACTTCATCAAGCATGAAGTAGTTTTTATTTTTTTATTTTTTTTTTTAGCTCAAACTAACCTTTGAGTCGTTAAAGGGTGAAGTAAGAACGGGCTAAAACGTGTTCGTAAAATCGGTATATAAGTTTATGGACTTCGTTTCATTGGCACGTCTTCTCCTGAACACAAGTTAGTAAAATATCGTCTTATATCTGTATTTCTTTACACTATAGTCAATACATTTGAGTAAATACCAAACATGCACTCTGATGACACAGTGTGTATACTATACTGACAGTACTGACTGTGACTGTGTACCAACTCAGCCTCTACATGAACTGTGTTCTGGCAATGAACATTTTTTCGAGTTTTTTGGCTCATCAGTGTAGGGCATCGTCAGAGTGTGGATTTACCAGTCATCCCAATCATCTAAATGCCTCAACTCCTGCCTAATGCTTACGTTGCGGTCAGGGTATTTTAAGTGTGTGTCATGCTTAAGTTAGTATTTGTACTAGGTTTTATCATGGATTTCCACTCTAGATTCAAGAACGGTAGCAAGAGTTATATCCAAATGTTAGATTTTAAAGCGAATAAAAGCACGGAACAGGACACGATTTTCATTTGGTTCCATCGTAAGATTTTTAAGATCGCTTTAAGCAAAGATTGTTCACGTAGTACGCCGTTGTTTTCTCAGTATTACCGTATATTGGAAAGTTCGCTTAAAAACATCGTATCTTAGCTTTTCCAAGCGTACGCTGAGCCTAGACGATAGTTGTGGCTACTAACGCCTTTGCTAATGCTTTATGTGCAAAGCAGCTAGGAGGCAAAGCAATACGAGAGGTAGTAGTAACCGCAACTACCGCTAAGGCCCCACGTAGCATTGGAAGAGGTATGCTGCGATGTCTAGAGAACTTTCCAATGTATGGTATTATACTGTCAAAACAACGACGAACTGCGTGACCAATCTCTGCTTAAAATGATATTAAAATTCTTAAAGTATACTAAAAACGATAGAACCAAATGAAAATCGTGTCCTGCAAGCTTTTATTTGCATTAAAATCCAATATTAAGATAACTCTTGTTACCTTTCTTGAATCTAGAGTGGAAATCGACGATAAAACCTAATACAAATACCAACCTAAGTTACCTAAGCATAACACACACGTAAACATACACCGACCACAACTTAAGCCTAATGGGGCTTTCAGGACACACGCAGCTTTCCACGATTCCAATCAAAGAGGAATAAAGTCGAGTGCTGCAACAATTGGAGAAAAAGAAAGAACCGAGACGAAGAAAATTGGCCGAGGGCTCGATTGTATTAAAGAAAATTAATAATTTAGAATGCGAAAGCACGAAGGTCGTGTGGAAATGAGAGAAAGGGGAGAAACGGAGGGAGGGAGGGGAGCAGAGGAGGAAGCTGGGGGAAGGGGCAGAGGAGGATGACTCAGAGCAGAATCCCCTCGTGCTTCTCCATCCCCCTCGCAGCATCCAACCCCTCCAACCGAACGGAATGGAACGGTCCTTGCAATAAAGGTGTACCGCAGCCAGCATCCGTCAATACCATCTTTTCCACACATCATTGCGTGCTCGCATGAACGAAAAGCGAAAAAAAAACGAAAAACCTTAGCTACCCAACAAGGAAAAATAATAATTCACCAGGTATTCTGATCAAAAGAGGGGTTCGGTTTCGTAGCATTCGTGGAAAAACAGCAAAAAAAGAGAAAAATAAATCTATAACATGACCACCAAACGTGGCGAAGCAAGCGACACACGGAAGCACAATAAAACAAGAGCACAACTGCGATCTGTGAATCTTGGGTTTGTATGGTATGCGACAATGGCGCGTAGTGTTGTTGAAACTTTGCAGGCCCAAGACCCGCCCCACCCCCCTCCAAAAAAAAAATAAATAAAGGGTCGTACGATTTTTCCTGTGTGGCGAGAGGAAGGATAATTGCAGTAAATTAAATGGTAATTAAAGAATTGCAATTAAAGCAACAACACCCGGCCTGCCTTTTAACAGCCAGTGACGCGCAGTCATGTACCCGCGCGCTGCCGTCACGAGATTCGGCGTTGTAATACTACAACGTCACTTCCGCCCTCGTCTTCTCACGGGATCACGTGAACGACGTCT
Organism: Lithobius niger; assembly: GCA_023313725.1. Lineage (NCBI taxonomy): Eukaryota > Metazoa > Arthropoda > Chilopoda > Lithobiomorpha > Lithobiidae > Lithobius > Lithobius niger. The sequence goes on along the minus strand of JAHWFP010001193.1, from coordinate 30,557 downwards.
GGCCTAGCAGACGAATTGCGGGTCACGTGGCAGCACTGACGCAAAAACCGTGTCGCCACAACCGGAAACAATGAAACGTCATGGTTATTGTAGGCGCGCAAAGGATCATATACGTGCGGGACGCAGTACATGAAGTTACCAATCTTCAACAGAAAATCTCCTAGACGCCACATTTTGAAACGGATTTTTAGCTAGGGATTGACTAACGGTAAGTAAATGAAATTTTGGGGCCGTACTTGATCGAGAAAAATGGCGTTTGGAGGAATGTTCTCTTAAAGACAATGGCAGAATTATCGGCGGCGGCGAGCCAGAAGAACAAATTGACCAGAAACGATGCACGTGGCGTTTGATTTTTGGCCAGTGGCGGCGGCGCACACCTATAGGTATTGTGACAGCAGCTACTGACACTACTCGACGAATGCACCCGGAAGGGAACCAAATATTTATTTATCGGAACCTACATTAACGACTAATAAAATAAATTTTAAATGTGGCACAATTTAAATCAATGTTTTTCGTGCCAGAGGCACACAAATTACCGTAAATCCTCCATTTGCGGCCGAATCATCAATTGTAGCAAGTCTCTAATTGTAGCCGGGTGTTCTCCCTTTCATGAATTAGTAGTAGCCGGGTCAAAATGGCTTGATTTTGACAAAAAAAATCTTATTTATTAATGGTTACCGCCAATAGGCTTATTAAAGAGTAACGGTAAAAGCATTCATGCGATATTATTTACCGTTTTTAATGTCAGACACACGTTCTGCGTGTATTGATAGCGTAAATTTCCTTTCTAAATCTTGTAGTAGTCGGTTTCTAGTTGTAGCCGTTCTCTAATTTTATAGCCGGCTCAAAATGGCGCGATTTTTAACCAGTAGCAGCCCGGGCTACGAATAGGGGATTTACGGTAAGTGTTTCACGTCAAAGCACAAAAGAAGTATTTATAACGCAACGTGAATATTGTTCACCTACCATTTAGCCATTCTGCCACAATTTAGCACAACCTTCGTCCACCTTCGTTGAGCGAGGGTGACGTCCCGGTCGACGGGTACTACCGCAGTGGGCGCGAGGAACCACGATGACGCGATCCATTCGTAAGCAAGTCGGAACGTCGCCGAGACTGCCGAGGCAACCAGGGGCGAGTTGCTCGTTAAACACGAACGTCGAATATGACGCGATTTTGACGGAATCGTTGGCCACGTCGTGCGCAAACATGGCAACGATTACGTCAAAATCGCGTCATATTCGGGGTTCGTTTTTGACGAGCAACTCGCCTCAGGATACCGGGACTCGCGTATTTGGGACTTGGGAACTGGTTCCGGGACTAGAGCATTTGAAGAATGGATCTCTGTTGCACTTTTTATGATTAGCGCCGCAAGTCTTGACTATTTTTTAATGCCGAGACTCTTATCTTATGCAAGATCTTGGAACATCTAGTCCACCGCGTCCATCATGACGTCACCCTGCTTGCGTCCGTTGCCATGGAGAGCAGCATATGTCTGCACATGCGTGAAGTAAATGAGATAGGGTGTAGCGAGGATCAATGATAAGGATTTGTCACGAGCCGACCTCGCCAGCTAGTATTCTATAGAAGCTTGATTCATACAAACCAAGCTTCAAAAACTAGCTGTACACACTCAGGAAGCGTTTACGCAACGACTCGCCTTTGCATTCTCGCAGCTAAAACTCAATCGCGATGGCAAAGGTGACATTGCCATGGTAACAACGCTAAATGGATTAGCTAAATCCGACATCGTTTGAGTAAATACTTGCAGTCTTATAATCCATGCCAATAATATAAAGAATTCCTCATGACGAAACAATTTTCCCAAACGCTTCTGAACTCAAGTTATTTGCTGTTTTCGTTGCGAGGCGGCAGACATAAAACCGCCGCCATGTTGGAATTTGAGGTGATTTCTAGCTTCTAGCTGCGAGAATGCAAAAGCGAGTCGTTGCGTAAACGCTATCTATCACAGATGTATTGTTTAGTCTTAAGACTTCCTTGTACGCGCAATTCTGTATGTTTTGTGGTGAGACAACAGTTAGCGATCGGAAGTATCAAAATCAGGAGACAGTGACATACAATGTCTATGACTGAATATTAGGATTTAGATTGCAAATCGTGGAATGAACTGTAAAGATTAGTTTCATCGCTAAACCGCTGAAATGACGCCGCTAGATGGCAGGTAAACGAAACCGAAACAAACAACCAACAACGCCGCTACATGGCGGTAGCCACTCCGTAACCAAAACAGCATCACTCAGAGTCGGCATCACTGCTTCTCTAAGAGAATAAATGCATTGAATAGATATATAACGTTTTCCTGGTTTTAGTAATTTGCGGTGCAGAGAGGCAAATGTAACACCTTTGTAAATGCAGAACGTAGGAGATAAGTATGATTAGGAAATTTTTTTTGTAAATCCGGTGACCCAACAACTTTGGCTTGGACTTTTAAAGTCTGTAAGTCCAAGGCCCATTTTGGAATACGCTAGTCCGGGCCGGGCTGGTCACCTCATTTCCTTCATGATATTAACCTTGTGAAATCGGTGTAGCAAAGATCTACTAAGGCTGTAACGGAGTTGCAGGGGTTGCTGGGGCTGGAATCCTTGGAACACAGTTGGCTCAGGGCAGGGTAAACACAGAGTGGGTCAAAGATATTAAAAAGTTATAAAGCGAAAAAAAAAAATTAAGGTTCATCTGTAAATATATTAACAATGGCATTGTTGACGACGATACTGTACTTGGGCGCTTGGCTCTGGGCCGTGGCCCGATTAAACACATTCATATTCTGCACTTTGGTTGAGCAATTTAGAGTCTGTTTTATTGTTTTTTTAAAGCAGACTTTGCAGATTTAATGCATAAAGTGCTGTAATTCTTTTTGTTTCCACAGTTTCGCCTTATTGATTGTATAACCCTGCTGTTCGTTTACCTTTATAGATTCTGGAATAAAGCTTTTCTTATCTTAACCCCGTAATATGTCCGTTCATCCATCCGTACACTGCGCATGCGTCACCTCACTGAATTTGTCGGTCAGGCCTGGTTGTTATACCACCACACTTTAAAATTTGTTAGGCAAGTATCTCACAATTTTAATTAGGCGGTCTATTATCATAAATTTTTTTTGTTCATTTTTACAGCATTTGATTTCAGAAACTCCAATCGCAAGTAAATTTTTGGTAAACAATCATAATTTAGCATGGAGCAGGCAGCGTCCTCTCTCATCCGGATTTAGCATTACAGCCAATGCGAAAGCGACATACCGTTCACGAACAGAACCGTGAGGGGCCTCCGGTACGGACTCTTACAGATACAACGACATGTGTATTTTGAGAAGAGTGTTTGAAAAGCTATTTTATGTCTTTATGTAGCTTTAATGTTTCATTATCCGTTTTGTTAGTCATGTACTCACTAGGTATAGTGCTTAAGAGCACTATCATTTTACACTAAGAAACGGAATTGCAATTCACAATCGCGTAAGACTTCACTATAAACTAACTTAGGTATACTAAAGCTGAATTTTAGAAAAGCATGGGCGTTAAAAAGTATATTTTTGCTGACAGTTCTAACTTCTGTCGAAAACCCCCGTTAAGTTGTACAACACCATTCAGAATTTTTAAGTCAAGTTTAGAAACATTGATTTTTAAATAAAACACGACGGCTATACCTGGGTTCATTAATAAAAAAAATTTTCAAAAACTTGTAAAACGCGCATGTCAATAAACAATGTCATTTCGATTTACTTCAATGAATTTTCAAGAGCTCTAAACTTTGAAATGCCGAATTGGCACTGATCATATCACAGTCTACATTGCCCAATTCGGCATTTTAAATTGTAGCACTCTTAAAAATGAGTAAGAAGTAACTCTACACAGCGAGTTTATTGTTTATTGACACGAGCACTTTTTAGGTTTTTTTTTTCAATCACGGATTACACGGATTATTCAATCGGGCTTTGTTTACATCGACATCCCAAACACTAATTTTCGACGGTGTACGACGATAGTACATTATTTTTTAAAAAATACGCTCACCGAATCAAAGGAGTTAGCAAAAGATCCGCCACATTTATGCGAAAATACAGCCGGTCTTCGCTGACCCCCACCGCTTCGGTGTATGTGGTGTCAAGAATTTATAGGGTTGGGGAGAAGAATGTGTAACTGAGACCCATACTGAAACGTCTTAGATATATTCACATTAGTTCAGTCTTAGTTTATAGAGGGCTCCACGTGTTTTATGTGAGAATTTCTACTCAGTTTTCAGCCTAAAATTAAACTAAACTAAACTAAACGAAACTAGCTTATATTTAATTATTATTTAGCCTAGCTTACTTGTAATTTAGTTTACTTTAAATTTGGGCTGAAAAATGAGTAAAAATTACCAGATAGAACACGTGGCACCATCTGAAAACTCGGACTGAACTAATGGGGACGAATCTAACGTGTTTCAATAGGGACTTTTTAGAGTTACAAATTCTCCTCCCAAACCCTATAAATTCTTGGTGGTGTATATATTTTTCAAGTCCTTTCGTAAATGATTGTAACTACAGGGACGAAATTACAACGTCCGAAACCAGTCTGTTATGGTGTTTTTATTTGAAACTCTCCATAGACGGGCGGCTAGAGTATTGAATTGTTCACTCCCTGTGAAATGCATGAAATTTGGTATGGATGCACATGATGGGCAACTGAAAAAAATAACGATGATAGCAAGTTTAAAATCCCCCCTGAAAAAAAAAGACATAGGATCTCCCCTCAAAAAAAAAAATTTCTGGCTCTAAGCTAAATAAATTCGGTAAGATTGGTGGAAAGAATAGATCCCCACCTTTCAGAAAATCCTTTGCATGTCATTTCGGACTATTAAAGGAAGCACAAGACCACTTTGAATTCGAAAATCGCCATAAGTGTTCGTTGCTACGCCATTAGCTCTTCACCTTTAAATGGACGTAGGACAATCCCATCTAATTTAAACAATTTAGGTTAGTATTGATGGAAAGAATATACCCCACCTTTCATAGTATCTTAAACATATCAATTTTGGGCTGTTAGAAAGCTCGCAAGAGCACTTTGAAAACCAAAATCACCATACGCTTTCGCCACTACGCCATTACCTCTTCACCTTTAATGAGCGTACGACGGCCCCTATTCAACGATTTCGGTTAGGGTTAGGCTTATGCTCGCAAGAGCACTTTGAAACCGAAGGTCACTATATAACAACCAATTGAACAATAAAGTGCTCGCGCAAATTAAGGTGGGTAAACTTGAAATACGATTTTGGAGTCCAATGGTTGCTTTTACTTGTCCAAAATTGTGTGCTGAACGCTTTTGCTTCGCATGATGCTTTTGCTTTGTTGACGGGTAAGGAGTTACAGTCCAAAAACGTTTTGGGGCGGCCCGAATCTCCCCCCTCCCCTCCTCGGGTGGGGGTGGGGATGGGGGGTGAACTTGCTATCATAGCTATTTTTTTCCAGCAAACTTTCATGAGCATCCATACTAAATTTTATGCTTTCACAGAAAGAGAACAATTCTACCAATTCTGGTCCTCAAGCCACCCTATTATATACTCCACATCTAGAGAAGAGTTGTTAAAAAATGTTGCTTTAGAAAAAAAAAAACGAAAAAAAACTCGTGATTTACGTCAATATACGGTTTCTTTCAGTTAATGTTACCGAGTCGGTTAAACACGATTAAGTCGGATTCCTTGCATTTCTATGGATCAGGTGTTCTGGGAGAAAAAAAGTGTTGAAATGAAGCCCAAATGTGAACACACGATTTTTACATATTTCTTATTAAAAAAAAAAAGCAGCGACGTTTCGAAGATGAGACTACCCATTATCAAGCTGATAAGAAAAAAGGCTGTAACTCACAAAACAATAACAAAAAAAACAATAAAAAGTACACTGCAACGTGCTGACATCCTAGCAATTAAGAGAAAGCTTATAAACCCTTCACAAAACGGAGATAAAGTCAAAATTCTGAGAGAAAAAAATTTGGGTTTCGGACAAAGAAGCAGTTCGGTTGCGTATTGAGCAAATTTTACATTCGAGGTTAGGTTAAAAAAATGTGTTCTCAAAAAGTGTCCCGTGCTCTCCGTTTCCTGTTAATTACTAGGATCTGAGCACGGTGTAGTGTACTTTTTAGTGTTTTAGTATTAAATCATCTTGATAGAAAGCTGGGGCTTCCTTTCAATCTCATACGGTTGAAAAACAATATCGAAATTTCGCCAATAGAAGTTGGTTAGTTCCAAGGGGGTATTACGTTAACTGGTCAAAATAGTGTATACTGAATGGCTTGCGAACACGTTACCGCGAATTACCAGTGGATTAATACCGGATTACTTATTAATATTAAACAGGATTGCCTAGATTACGAAGCTAAGATTGTGTGGTGTACTTCGCATTACCTTCGGTTTACTTGTTTCCGACATGAATTATTGGCTTACTAACCAAAATACTTCGAATTACTGGATTACTACTTACCCAACTTCAGACTACCTCCAGATTACCACTGATTTTCTGAGTTTACTGCATATCGAATTACTTCTGCTCGACTCCTGGAAATACTGGATTACTGTACGGAATACTTCGAAGTTTTGGATTACTACTACTTAGGCAACTCCGGATTACCTCCCAATTACCATCGATTTTCTGACTTTCCTGCATATCGAATTACTTCAGCTCGACTCCTGGAAATACTGTATTACTACATGCAACACTTCGAATTATTGGATTACTATTTAGGCAACTCCGGATTACCTCCAGATCACCACCGATTTTTCTGAGTTTCCTGCATGTCGGATTACCCCGGCTCGACTCCTGGAAACACCGTAGCTTACTGAAGACTAACTCGAAATACCACCGCATTATTGGGATTAGCCAAGATACCCACGAAACACTTCGGCCTAAGGATTACCAAGCATTAGTACGCGAGGGTACCTAACTTTACGCTCCCTCGGTTTGTTCCCTCTTCACAAGTGGTATTTCACTTACATGTTACTATTAATTATTAACATTTTTTCTGTCGATTGTTTGGTCTCAGTCGAAGAGAGAGGGGGTGGGGAGGGGGGATATAGGCTGGTTTCCCCTCTCTACCCCCAATGGCGTATCTATCCTCTCTCTCTCTCCCCCCTTTTAGTTCAGACAGTTATTGATTGGCTAGGTATATACGTGCACGTTTTCCAAGAGTGTGTGTGTGTGTCTGGAAATTCAGATGAATCATACGTTTCATCCTTTTCCATTCTGTGTATACACACAACACAGACCTACTACACTATCAGTCATGGACGGCATATCGTCAAGGTGGATTTTCCGGTTATAATTTCAAAACGTCTAGCCCCTAAAATTGTTCACAAACTGTGTTAAGGTCGTAATGTTTGGGGGAAATGAATGGATTTATAGCCTTCGTTGCCCCGCCTTTGTTTGTGGACGATTCCATTCTGGGGCAAGGGGGGGTGTTTCACCCGCTCGCTCCTCGGCTGTCTCTCTCTCTCGCTCCCACTCGCATCACGAGCATCACGCTACGGTATTGTATTTGTGTGTGTGCGGCATGGGAAATTATTACGCTAGCTGGCCGGTGTTCCTAACACGGTTTCTGCATTTATTATTGCGTAAGCAGAAAATACGCTGATCGCTAACTGAAAATTCGATTTTTTCTTTCTTTCTTTGTTGTTGAAGCCATATCGTTAGCCTATAGTGCAGAATAGTGTTGTGAGCGGCAAAATTTCCGTGGGAAAATTTTTCCTGAAAAATTGTAAAAATATTTTCGTCTGACTAGAGCATTTCTTTTTTAAATGGAAAATTTTTAATTCAGCTTAAAATAGACGGATTTCCAAGTTTCTTAAAAAAAAAAAATGCCGCCCCACAATGGACGTGTGTCAAAAGGATCCTTGTAGATAATACAGTGTTGGACAGAGAATTACAATTCCCATCAAATTGGGTAGAAGATGAAATGTTAAACTGCAGAAAGTTCGCCTAATACGTTAACTTTAAATTAAGAATCTGATTGACAAAAACAACACTTTCGTATATTAGTGTTGGTAGCGCAGACGCTATGGCAAACTTATTACGCTACGTAAAAGAAATTTGGAAGAAGTCTCCCGTTCTTCCCTATTTTCCGGAAATTTTACCGTTTGCAACATTGATGATACACGTTAAATACGTTAATAGCACACGTAAATACGTAAATACGCATACTGCAGATTGACGCTGGTTGGTGTTAAAGGTGGTCGTATTTCCGGTCGGCAGCGCTGTGGTCGACGACGGGCAAACGTCACCTCCAGTAGTTGTTCAGTTTCTCAGGATCTAAGAGGTAAAACAAAGTTATAGGCCTACGTATCATGTGCCCAACTTGACACTTTTTTAGGATATAAACTTTCCAGGATACAATGTAATGAGCCACCTTTGCATTATTTTTTCCTTTTAAAACCTTTATCATTTCCAGGATGATAACCGTTGAGCGGGCGAGCTGTGCCGCGAGTGCGCACTATTTTTTTTCCTAGATTGCAGTACGACTACTATATTTCCCGACCACAAAATATTGCGCTACAAGACAAAACGAATTTATATTTTGCTTGAAACGTTACTAATAATATTACGCGGGCAGCGCACTGATTACCCGATTTAAAAAACCACTTGACCCTATAGTTTAAGCATAGACCATTTTTCTCAATCACTCGTGGCATTACCAAGCTGATAAAAAAAAAAACCTCGCCCACGAGCTCGGTGTTTTTTCAGTTCGAAATGCAACTCGTGATCATCGAAAAATGATCGATGTTAAAGGTACATTCTTCCAAACGCCATTTTTCTCGATCTTCCACATCAAGTAAGGCCCCAAAGGTCTATTTACTTCCCGTTAGTCAATCCCTTGGTAAAAATCCGTTTTAAGATGCGGCGTCTAAGTGATCTTTTGTTGAATATTGGGAACTAATTTAATAGCATTCAGAGATTATTATTATGATTCTTTGCGCACTTGCAATAACCATGACGCTTCATCTGCTTGCGTGCATGGTTCTTAATTCTTAATCGGTTACTAATATTTACCATAAGATCAAAAATCTAAAAGACTAATGCGGTAAAAATTAAAACTGTTGATGCCAATAGATCGCTGAAGAAATATAATACGATACTAGCCGAAGAAAAATTGTAAAGTGTAATGTTAAATTACGAATTACGAAAATCTTTGCGGCGACACAATTTTTGCGTTCAAGCTGTTTCGTCTACTACACGCCCAAGGCCAACTGGGATTGTAGCTGCGTTCCTCGCTGCTAGGAACAGAGCTACTATCTCAGTTAGCCTTGTATAACTACGGCGAGTCTCGCGAAACGGTGCTATGGTAACATGCGCGGTGGCGATCTGCGCGTGGCTGTTTTAAGGCAAGCGGAATGTACTTTTAAACTCGGCTCTTGTCGTATTACTATTGGAAAGGTCCCCCCCCCCCAAAAAAAAGCGCAGAATATTTGCTACTCGCCGTTTGAAGCACGACAATAATACTACACCCAACGCGTAAGCAACTCTGTTAAGACAAGCAACTCTTAAGCTACGCTCTATTACTACTAGCTTTTTCCAAGGAGGGGCAAAATATACCCCCCCCCCCCCCGGGTGACTTGCACCCTTTGTATATACCATCCCTAATTGCAGCACTGCTCTTGCTACACGCAACTTTTCCTACATTGCTTATAGTAAGAATTGCCATCTCCTGGTTACGTGTTATTTCGTCCTCACCGCTGCGTTTATTTCCCTTTTGCCTCGCGTACGTGTATCAACACTCCTTTATGTTGCCGGGCCCCTAGCAAGCAAGCAGGTGGCAGCGAGCGGCGAGCGAGCGCACAGTTGTTATTGATCAGTTATAGAGACGAATCAATACTAAAATAGTCAAACCCATTTCTTTGGAAAAGGGTTCAAGCAGCCCAACCCCCCATGTTTAAAAAGAAAGAAACTAAAACACAATCGCGCAAAGCTGTTTGTCGTTATGGGTGTACATCAGCTACCGTAAAACCAAATATAATCACCAAATGACACGCAATATTATGCACCTACACCCGTGTGTGTTTTCCCCGTTTTTCCAGTCATTGGCTTGGTGTGGTCTTTGGATAATGGACCATTGATGAACAAATTTACAACTCGTTCACCAACTCTTTTCATTCCGCTCGCGCATTGCATGTACTAGTAAGCATTGTAACTTAAAATAATAAAAGAAGTGAAGTGGAAGGAAGCTGCAGTTACGAAGGCAAGCAAATATGCTCCCTTTGTAGCATTCGAGGGCAGTAGCTCTCACCACAGTTCTTGGGCGCACGATGTAAGCACATTTACTTGAAAATCTATCATTTTATTAATAAAGATTGGTTTAAAAAGATTTGTTTATTAAACTGAAATCCGAATTAATAATTATATATATCATTTTATCGCAGATTTCGTACGTTATTGGGGCATACAGTGGAATACACATCGCCAAACTCCAAGTACTTTTTCGAAGCCAAAGTAAAATGATCGAAGTAACGATTTTTTTTTTTTTAATTATTAAAGTGTGCGCGGCCTATCGTGAGTTCGCTGCAGAACGAAGACAGATAATCGATTGTATGTTTTTGATAGCAGAGTGCCTTGTTGATATCCAAAATGGTTACAAAAACAATGGCGGCCGTCGATTAAAGCCGCCTCCTCCAAGAAGACGTAGTCGCTCATAAAATACTCGCAGGACTCAAGATACGCCGCGCAGACAATAGGGCTGTAGTTTAAAATAAAGACTGCCGTTTAGTAAGGTACTGCCATCAGTGCTTCCTTCCACTTACTGGAAATTTTTCCCTTTTTAGGGGAAAAGTGCTCTTAAAAGGGAAAGAAAATACCAAACAGGGGAAAAGGGGAAAAAATGGGGAAATTCTGTGTTTTATTTGGAAGTTGCAATTTTCTCTGGTGACTCACGGTCTTCTCTCCTCCATCCAGACCCAACATTTTGAAACTTCTACTCCAACAAACGCGTGTTAACATTTTAAACTCTTACCAAACACCAATTTACAATTTGGTTAAAGTTTATTTCTCGTCTGTTTCTGGTTTATTTAGGCTAAAATGGCGAAAATTGTGGGAGTACTAACTTTGTAAAGGTCCATCCATATACATCACTTGTTCTAGTAAAATAAGGAGTCTTGATTTTTTTTTTAATTTGCGTCAATGGGTAGCGCTCCTGTGCCACGAAAACGGGCTTATAATTTTTTTTTTTTTTTTTACATTAGGAATTGTTAAAAATTAGTGGTGTAATGAAAGTAAACTCAATAAGGGAAGTAAAAAAAGGGAAATTTTGTCTTTACTCCGGGAAATTCTGTAAATGAGTAGTGGAAGCACTGACTGCAATGCTGCTTATCACTCTTTGAGTTGGATTCGGGCCAGGGAATTGGGTAAAATTAAACTTACGACACAAAGGTTTACAAATTAATTGCTGCTGTATATGTGTACGCCAACAACCATCAAAACTACAGCCACGGATATCTTCGGTGGCATCACGCGATTTCGGTCGGTTTAAACTTAGTTAACTCTGCCGAGTATACCGTAAATGACTATCGTATCTCTTCCCAGTTCTGCAGTATAACGACATCGTAAAATCGCGATCGGTCGGCTCGATGCCTATTTCTGCGTGACGAGACGAGCACGATGCTTAGTTTATTAATCTCACAATACACTAAAATTAGGCTAGATTACAATTTTCCTTGTGTATCGTTCCTAACCATCGCCGGAGTTAATTACTGGACGAGGCGGTGCAAATTATAGCAAATTATTACACCTCATTCACATTCAATTCACACACGCGATAACCTCACAACATAACCTGTGTTGAGTTTCAGTTTCGGAAACGTGATTCCGATCAGGTAAAGGTTAAAGCTTAAAGCCAGTGGTATAGGGATGGAAAGTCAACGAAATTGGATAAATTTATAAGACACACCAAATGTAGACTTCCAAGACTTCAGGCTGGATATCAGCGAGCCAGCGACGTGTGCTACAGGGTGGCAAGGGTGGCATAATGCCACCGGCCCCAACTCTCAGGCCTCTTCCCCCCCCCCCCC
>JAHWFP010001193.1:0-18417 GCA_023313725.1 Lithobius niger | reverse complement strand
TTTAATTTTATATTAACTTCATTTAAAAAAAAATGAATTGCGAGCTTCCCTGTCCGTCCATCCCCCCCAACCATTAAAAAAATATGGTGGCCCATTAAAAACGCACTAGCTAAAAAACTTCTCTTAAGTCCAAACTTTTTCCCAAGTTTTTTTTTTCCAAAAAAAGTGAATAAAAAGGCCTGGACTGGCCTGGCCTGGACTGGACTGGAGTACGAAAAAGTGGTCCCTATTTTCACTATGACAAAAATATAAAAAAATTGGAAAAAAAGTACAGCCTTAGAAATTTTTCAGGTCGTGGACCATCCTGTATATAAGGAAGGGGGCCCAGAGGGCTAGTTTGCCACTGGCCCCACCTAACGTAGCTACGCCTCTGCCAGCGACCTTCCAGGGTCCTTTTCTGTAGTGCGTGCAACTGCATTAAATATTTTATTACAAAACAAACTAGTGTTTTGACGTTTTACAAACTTTTATCAACCTTAGGCCCGCATTTTAGGCCTTATTTATATTTATGACTTTAGGCCCTTTCGCAGGCGCCACCGCACCAGCAAAGTCGACACAAAAGGCCATTACAAAAAGGACATTTTCCAAAAAAGGGCAGGGGATTACGCAAGGAACTTAAAATCATTGGAGTGCTCAAGGCATACTTAGAATCATTGGTTTACTCAAGGAATACTTAGGATTATTGGATTACTCAAGGAATAGGCTTTCTTAGGATTTTTAGATTACTCAAAGAATACTTAGGATTTTAGGATTACTCAAGGCATACTTAGGGTTATTGGATTACTCACGGAATAGGTCTTCTTAGGAGTATTGGATTACTCAAGGAATAGGCATACTTAGGGTTATTGGATTACTCACGGAATAGGCCTTCTTAGGAGTATTGGATTACTCAAGGAATACTTAGGATTATTGGACTACTACAAGGAATGCTAAGATTTACTGGGTTACTGGATGGAATTCTTCGGATTACTGGATTACTATAGATTACTTCAGGATTACCGATGATTTCTGAGCTTTATGTTTACTAGATTATCTGCGAATACTCCAGACTACTGAAGAATACCATCGGATTAATATGATTACTGATGCATATGGAATACTGATGATTAGCCGTGGATTACCAAGCACTTGTACACCGGATTGCCGAAGGTGATATCCCTTCGAACTCAACAGGAGTTCCAATATCTGAGTTTGTTAAATTCAACGGATATATAATACAATGTATTCCACCGAACAGACAAACGACTTAACCTGGGAAACTGAAGCCTTCCTTATTTGATGAAGCTATACCTCAACGAGCATTTAAAGAGAACAGTTTAATGGAAATCCCGTGCAGGGAAGGTAAAACCCAAAAGAAAGGGGGAAAAAACGGACCAACCGGCTTAACCTGAACATCCTAAAACGTAAACAGACGAGCAACTATGTTTCAAACGTAGCTTTCGATATTATTTTTCATTAGGAGAAATTGTTTGACTTTTATCCTTTTATTATTTGTTTGATGGCCCGACCGAAAACACAAACAGTTCACACACACAAAGAAGATTTAGAAATACGGAAAAAGAACACCGCCAAGTGCTTTCCACCATCACCATCACCATCATCGTCATCATGATGCCATAATAGAAAAGAAAGGCAGACTTTGAGTGGAGTAGCAGGACCGAAGGAGGTCAACAAACATCGGAAATTACAGGGACCACTTGGAAAGGATCTTATCGAAACACTCCAAGCCCAAGTGAGTACAAGTCAACATACACACAGATGGGGAAAGAACCCTTCGCTCCACAAGATGAAAAAGGTTAAGGGGGGGGCAAAGAGTCAAATGAGTAAAAAGTAAATGCAAGCACGTGAATGAACAAATACTGTTTATACGAATTCTTAATTTAATTTCCCTCGTTGTTAACGGGTGTACAAGTCCTCCACAATTTTACGCTGAAACCAAAGAACAATGAATGAATAGAAAAGTTTTTTTGGGGGTGGGTGGGGGAGTGAGGCAGAGTTTATTCCAACAAATAAATCCATTGGTTTAAAATTAAGAGATTAAGTTTATTTAGTTAGGTTTTTTATTTTAAAGTTTTTAATACTTTCAAAACTAGAGTTTTTACTTTAAACTGTCGATAATTTCTGCGAAGTATGATCACACGATTAAGTTATAAAGTCTGAGATGTTTGATTTGGTATTCATCGACTGTTGTACTGTACCAAGGAAAATTGGAAATTAGCCATCAGCGAAAATTATACACTAGAAATAACGTAGTTCAGTAAGCCACCTTTATGCACTTACGTTTCGTCGGAGTGGCATGACCCGGATTCGAAACGGCTACCCAGTTCACTCCCAGATCACTTGCATAGCGCCTTAATCGTTAATGGCCGCTGTCAGTGGAGGATGTGGCCATAGCAATTAAGGCGCTATTCAAGTGATCTGGGCGCGAACTGGGTCGCTGGTTCGAATCCGCGTCATGCCACTCCGACGAAACGTAAGTGCATAAAGGTAGCTTACTGAACTACGTTATTTCTAGTGTATGATTTTCGCTAATGGCTAGTTTCCAATTTTCCTTAATATTCTTTACAGCGATTTATGTCTGTTTAGTACTGTACTAAGATCTGGTTCTGATGACGCTTTAAAGTCCTACGGCGAAATATTAATTCAGTTTTTTGTACTGTCGAAGATTTTTTTTTTCAATGATTACAAATCTAAGTTATACCTTGGCAGTAAATTTCACAAAAACATCACAGTAACAACTAATTTGCACGTGTTTCAGAAAAGCTACTTTGGGAGGTTGATTTAACCTGAACAGAGACAGCTTGGAAAGCATGTTTACCGTAAGTGAGCTGAGTGTTCTGTTATTTTTCTTGGAACTTTTGATGTTTTACAGCTTTTTTGTGCCTTTTTTGTTTTGCTTTGCATGTTATTGTTATTGCTCGCACGCTACGTGATAATCTAGCATTCAGTTGCGCTGTCAATTAATGCCTTTTCAGGATTTACTGCCAGTTTTAGGCTGTTTACGCAGTTGTCATCTTTAGGCCTTGTTAAAGTGTGATTTTGGTCCATTGTACCTGTTTTTAGAACCTGCTTTCAGCCTACAAGCTTGTTACCGATACCTGTTTGGTGGCCACCACGAAAGCCATCATGTAAGGTATTGTCAGCTTTTTACCATCCTCTGATGGAAGGTACCGCATACCTGTTTTTATTGGTACCGAAATATTAGTTTTATTGCCTTTCGCCTGTGCTACTGGCTTAGTTTATCTACACATACCGTACGGTACGTTCCCTGTATCCATCTACATCACTAAAAAACTTATGATGTGCACGCGTGTGTGCGTACGTGTACCTCTACTCCTCTTGAACCAAGGCACCAACAAAGATGGTATTAGGACCAAATGAAAGATAATTAAATTGCGCTTCGGTTACGCCTATTTAGGTCGCTGATATTATGACCCTCATATACGCGGGAAAAAAACCTGAAAAAATAACGTCAACGTTTTTTTTACCCTCATGGCATTTGTTCATGACGTCACAGTTTGTTCATGCAAAGTTTATTATGCCTGAACCAACTTTGACCTTCCAAAGTAAACTTTGCCTGATAAAACTATGACGCCATGTTTTGCATCAGTAGCACGACATATCATAATACAGGGTGGGGCAGAAAGGAAGGGCCACCCTTGGCATTCAAAGATGGTTAATGTTAGGATAATGAAACTTTGCATGGTATGTAGGCGAACGGGAGGGGGGGGCAACTAACCATGAATCGATCACTGACCTTGACTCATATTTTCAAGGTCTTCGTGATGCTAACTTTTTAACCATGCTTCGTAGAACCCCAGTTTAAATTAGAAACTTGTACACATTGGCAAGGCATGGCCATTGCAAAAAACAGAACGAAATTCGATACGCTAGTTTAGGAGTTACGAAAATTGCAAGCATCATTTTGTTGTGCTGACCGAGTGGCTTTCCTGCCAAACAGTGAGTGTAAAATTAAGTCCAGTGGTCCTCAAAGTACATGAAGCATGCTTGGAAACAAACAGCAACTGACACACTGATGACTCGACACTAGCTCAACACAACCTGCTACATTACACGTATAAACAGAATGGTGCTGCAAACTACAGCATCTTATGGAAGTTGGCATAGTTAAGTCACCGTGGTCGTCTAGAAAATGAAACTAATGTTTTCCTCCCTCAGGTTAACATTTCTGATTTTGTTTCAGAGCTGATCACGGTTAATGAATTATGCCAATTTGCGTATGCTGCCAACACCATTATCTACCAATACAATGCGTGGTGTACGAAAGAGCCTGACAGAACTGTTTGGCAGGAAAGCCACTAGGCCAGCACAACAGAATGATGCTAGTAATTCCCGTAACTCCTAAACTAACGTACCGAATTTCGTTCTGTTTTTTGCATTGGCCATGCCTTGACACTGTCTACAAGTTTCTAATTTACACGGGGGTTCTACGAAGCATAGTTAAAAAGTTAGAATCACAATGACCTTGAAAATATGCGTCAAGATAAGTGATCGATTCATGGTTAGATGCCCCCCCCCCCCTCCCAGTTCGCCTACATACCATGCAAAGTTTCATTATCCTAACATTAACCATCTTTGATTGCCAAGGTCGGCCCTTCCTTTCTGCCCCACCCTGTATGTGGTTCTCAAAATCAGTTAAGAAATCAAAATTCACCTTGTTTTCGGGCCAGCCGTTGTTCACACGTGCTATGAACTTTGAGATTGCAGTGCAAAGCCACGGACTAAATTTTGTTTAATTTTACTTTCTTAAGAGTTTTTCTTTGAGAATGGATTTGTATATTTCAGTTCTCTTCGTATTGTATGTTGATTTTATGTCCAGTTTCGTTAATATGTGGATGTAAAATCATGTATATTTTAATCTTGATTTTTAGCTGTTATTGGAGCCAAAATTATGTGTTCGCTGGCAAAAGAGCCAGCTCATTTTTTTTCTTTGTCTGTTTCCCTCACCATGGACTAGCATGAGCGCTTGTGGGATGAGCGTTTTGTTTCATGTGCCTGGTCTTGTTATGTGTCCGATGAATGGACTCTACTTACTTACTTACTACTAAGAAAAAAAAATTGGTCCGCATGTTAATTTCACTATCCTTTTTTGAGAAAACATTCTTACAGCGAAATAGTTTCGTCGCATGTGAGCTACTAGCGCTATGCTAGTAATTACCCCCAAGCTAGGAAGATCAATGTGAAACAAACGCAACAGTTAAGAAAGAATGACTCTCATTCACTACTGATTGCATACTTCGACCAGGAACGGACACACATTGAAAAAACTTGCATTGCTTTTTTTTATAGCATTTTTCTTTTCAGTTAACCGTTCTTAATCGTTTGACCATCACGTGTCATTGCTTTTCAAACGCTTCCTGGAGCCCATGGCCATATCAGCTCAAGCTCCATGCTAAACGATCGCAGGGTTCCCGTCAAAATACTGAAATAAATTTCCTTGAGGTTTCCAGGTTTCTCAGAGTAGATGAGGTCAATTTCCAGGCTATTTACCGCAATTTCAGGAAGGAATCTTACCAGGAAGGAACACATTTTACCAGTTTTTGCTTGCTTATTGGGTTTACATAATGCAGAAGAGTAGCATAGCCAGATATAATGAACTTTTACGTGTCAAAATAGAACATATATCATTTCTTTTTTTAAATCTGTGTTTAATGTAGTCAGGCCTAGCCCTATGATAAGTTTGGCGCGTTTTTATTTGTTTTCAAGGTTTTCCAGCTCTGAAAATTAGTCTTGGCGGCTTGCTTTTTTTTTTTTTACCCCTGAGTTTTCCAGGTTATTTTTTTGTGTGAAAAATCGGAGGATTCCATGAGTTTCAAACGTAGTCTAAATTCCCTGAGTGTTCCAGATTTTCCAGGTTGGTGGGTAACCTGGATGTGTAGAGACGTGTCACCACTAACATTTTGGGACACAAAGAAAGAGTTTTAGCTAGCGTGCAACATTTGACCTTTGAATGTGAATGGACCTGGCATTAAAACGTACTCGACAACAAAACGTACTGGAGTTTTTTTTTTCCTTCTTTTTTCAAGTTTGGTATTGTTTGTTTTTTAGTACGACGCCAGAGAACCAACCATTTAATTAACTTTTAGCGGCCCTACGTGATCGTAAAACGGAGTATTTCGAAAGATGTCCAATTTTTTTCCCTCAGTCTGTATCACTACCGCACAAAAATGTCTTTGTTCCGTAGACCAGGTTCGTAAGATATTAGTTTTTAATGCTGACTGCGAGCTGGGTTAAACCTTTACCTTGCTATTCATTATTTATTAATAACGTCTTTTTGTTCGCTTATGCGCTCGCATTTGCAGCGTGCTCGTTATTTTTAGAGCCCACCGCCCCTCTTCTGTTTCTCGTTGTTAAAAACAAAGACTTTTAGCCCCAAAAACGAGTACGATCTGAAACCAAGAAGGCTTCTTTCTATACGTGCTCATGCGTAGATGTGATGGAAGTGGTTTTTACGAATATATGGAGGTGGGGGTTGAGGCAGTTTTCGCACGAGCACAGAAATGTTCGCAAAAGCATCGCATAATTGGCCAGCAGAATATGCAGATTTTTGGCATCCACCACGATTCGGGCTTCTGCACAAATCATTAACAAGGATTGCTAAAATAAAAGCCAGTGCATATTTTAACCCTTCCACTCCAGAGGTATGCCAAGATCGCTCATTTTTAAAGTCCCACAGCTACATAGGTAAGTAACGTGATACGATCACGCATCCCTTTGGCTCACATGCCAAGACTCTAGTAACACGGCTGTTCTTTGCTCGTTTCACTCGGGTTCCCTGGGAACCCTCATGCCCCTAACAACACGGCTGTTCTTTGCTCGTGTCACTCGGGTTTCCTGGGAACCGTCATGCCCTAACAACACGGCTGTTCTTTGCTCGTTTCACTCGGGTTCCCTGGGAGCCCTCATTCCCCTAACAACACGGCTGTTCTTTGCTCGTTTCACCCTGGGAACCCTCATGCCCCTAACAACACGGCTGTTCTTTGCTCGTTTCACCCTGGGAACCCTCATGCTCCTAACAACACGGCTGTTCTTTACTCGTTTCACCCTGGGAACCCTCATGCCCCTAACAACACGGCTGTTCGTTGCTCGTTTCACCGTGGAAACCCTCATGCCCCTAACAACACGGCTGTTCTTTGCTCGTTTCACCCTGGAAACTCTCATGCCCCTAAAACACGGCTGTTCGTTGCTCGTTTCACCCTGGGAACCCTCATGCCCCTAAAAACACGGCTGTTCTTTGCTCGTTTCACCCTGGGAACTCTCATGCCCCTAACAACACGGCTGTTCTTTACTCGTTTCACCCTGGGAACCCTCATGCCCCTAACAACACGGCTGTCCGTTGCTCGTTTCACCGTGGAAACCCTCATGCCCCTAACAACACGGCTGTTTTTGCTCGTTTCACCCTGGGAACCCTCATGCCCCTTAAAACAAGGCTGTTCTTTGTTCGTTTCACCCTGGGAACTCTCATGCCCCTAACAACACGGCTGTTCGTTGCTCGTTTCACCCTGGGAACCCTCATGCCTCAAGCAACACAGCTGTTCTTTGCTCGTTTTACTCGGCTTCCCTGGGAACCCGAGTGAAGCTGTCTTTTCGTCACTGAACTTATTATTTTCTCTTGTCTCTCTCTCTTCTTCTGTTTCTCTCTTCTCTCTGTCTCTCTCTCTCTCTCTCCTTGCTCTCTCTTCTCTCTCTTCTCTATCTTCTTCTCTCGCTCTCTCTTCTCTCTGTGTTTCTCTCTGTCTCTCTCTCTCTCTCCTCTCTCTATCTTCTCTTCTTGCTTAGCCATACGTTATGGCATGGAAGGGGTTACAACTAAGATGGGGCCTCCTGGCTTGCAATTAAAAACTACAAGACGAAATTTAATTTTCAATGGGTTATTTCCGAACTTGGTCACAATAAAATATGATTTAAGAGAATACCAACATTAAAATAATGTTGCAGCAATAGGAGCTGCCAGTGTATCAGACCTTGTATGTGGTTTTTAAATGCCGATTGCAAGGCCCCATATTACTTGTATCCTTCAGCCACAAACTTTCACAAAGTTTTCACAAGGAAGGGGTTAATAAAGGGGATAAGAACCAATCCCTCCGTTAAGGACAAATGGCTAAGCCCTTAAGGGCGTACGATAAGGTTTAAGGCACGCTAAGGGCTAAGCCAGTCCCTTCGCACTGGTTAAGATTTTAAGTGCTTATGATAAGGTTTAGGGCACGATAAGGGCTAAGACAGTCCCTCCGCACTAAGGGCTTACGATAAGGTTTAGGGCGTGATAAGGGCTAAGTCAGTTCCTCCTCACTAAGGACTAAAGGCTAAGACCTTAACGGCTTATGATAAGGTTTAGGGCACGACAAGGGTTAAACCAGTCCCTCCACACTAATGACAAAGGGCTAAGCCCTTAAGGGCACGCAATTGGATTAAACGCACGATGAGGGCTAAGCCTGTCCTTCCACACTAACAACTACAGGCTAAGACCTTAAGGGCTGATGATAAGGTTTAGGCCACGATAAGGGCTGAGCCAGTCCCTCCGCACTAAGTACTAAAGGCCAAGATCTTAAGCACTTATGATAAGGTTTAGGGCACGATAAGGCCTGAGCCAGTCCCTCTGCACTAAAGGCTAAGCCCCTTAAGGGTTTACGATAAAGCTTAGGGTGCGATAAGGGCTAAGTCAGTTCCTCCACACTAAGGACTAAAGGCTAAGACCTTAAGGACTTATGATAAGGTTTATGGCACGACAAGGGTTAAGCCAGTCCCTCCACACTAAGGACAAAGTGCCCTTAAGGGGCCACGATTAGGTTTAATGCACGATTAGGGCTAAGCCTGTCCCTCTGCACTAACGACTACAGGCTAAGACCTTAAAGGCTTTTGATAAGGTTTAGTGCACGATAAGGGCTAAGCCAGTACCTTCACAATAAAGATTAAGGGTTAAGCCCTTAAGGGCTTACGATAAGGTTCAGAGCATGATAAGGGCTAAACCAGTCTCTCCACACAAGGACTAAGGGCTAAGTAAAGGCTTACAATACGGTTTAGG
The DNA here is from genome assembly GCA_023313725.1 of Lithobius niger. NCBI lineage: Eukaryota > Metazoa > Arthropoda > Chilopoda > Lithobiomorpha > Lithobiidae > Lithobius > Lithobius niger. The sequence continues at coordinate 9,374 of JAHWFP010001193.1, read as the reverse complement.
GCACGACACAAGCTAAACCAGTCTCCTCACAGTAAGGACTAGGGGCTTGCAATAATGTTTAGGGCATGATAATAGCTAAGCCAGTGCCTCCGCACTAAGGATTGAGTAAGGGATTGCAATACGGTTTAGGGCGTGATAAGGGCTAAGCCAGTCACTCTGCACTGATAGTGTTGTGGCCAGCGCCTACATTGCCTTACTAACCTGCGCCTGCTTGCGAAGTAACACTTTCTGAGGCCAACTCATGGGTCACCTCAAGGTTCACAGCGAGTACACCTAAGTTGAAATCACTTGAAATCCTAAGTGGACGTTAATCGACCACTTACCAACCACTTGATGCACGTTGCAACAATAAGTGCTAAGTGGTCCTACTGCCTGGCTATCGTTGATGAACGATGACTCGTCCCCAGTGGGTGTATAGTGATAAACAAAATAGTATCGGAGCTATGGTGAGGAAATGGGGGGAGAGGGGGTGGTTAGTTACAGCTCCCAAACAGCCCACGCACGCGTTTGCCTTGCACGGCCTAAAGTCGGAAATAAATTTTCTGAAAGGTGCTTGGTGCAGTTTTACTGATTGTTGGTTTTCCTGTTTAACAGTTTTGCTACATTATGTCAAACCTAAATATTAACACTGAAAATGCTGTTTTTTCCTTGGTGTACGAACAAAATAGTAGATCAGTATGCAGACAAAATATAGTAAACAAGTTAGTAGAGCAAATGCTAGATAATAAATCGAGAATTGGTAATGGCAGCTAGCAAACACAATGGATAGTGCATCAAGTCTGAAAATAAGTAAATTAAGAAAAATACCGCATGAGCCTGCTCTTGTCGAGAATAAGTGCCGGAGCGCCGCTCCTGTGCGCTACTGCACGACTATACCACTGCTCCTCCCCCCCCACTCCCCCCCCCAAAAAAAAAAAATCACCAACCCCACCCAATTCCCCCAAGGAAGCCAACCGCAGTTGCTTTGTAGTGCGCTCGTAGACTCAGCATATGCGTAACAAGTACAGTAATTCCGAAACAAACTAACGTAGAAACAACCATAAAGTCAGACTTTAAGTCCAGGGTTGAGTCGACATTTTTTGTTCATCGTGTTTACTTTAAATATAATCAATCGCCTTTAAAAAAGGTTTAGGCTGTAGCCTTAAAATGGGGTCTTGAGAAACTTTGGAAACCTCTAACACGACCGTGGCTTCTGCTTGTCGATCCACCGGTCACGCTAAAAAGGGTCTCTTCACAACTCTTGACAAAACACAGCTGCTGTTTCTATCGAGTTGTGTGATACGGGCCATCTGCCATGTTATTTGTGTTTTGCTTGATCTCTCAACTGTGCTAAACGGAAATTGGATCGGTGGGGAAACTGTTCGCTTGGCAAAGTATGCTATATATCACTGAAAAATACTTACTACCTTATAACCATGCGCCGTGGCTGTTTGCTGTGACGTGCATGTCACGTGACTGGGCTAGCCACTCCGACGGCCAAACAGCCGTTGTTCTCGTTCATCATTGGCTAACTCATGGTGACGTCACGGCAAACAGCCATTGCGCGTGGTTTAGGCGAAAATAATAAACAGTTTTTATGATGTTCGGAAAGCTTTAGAATAGTTGTTTATTGGTGCCCCACAGGAAAAAAATTACAACGTATTTTTTTCAAGAATCTGTTTTGCTGGTCTTACATGTCGCTCTTGACCTAGCGACCGACGCGCCATTAAACCTCAGTGCCCCCCCACCCCCCTCCTCCAACAAAATTCTGCTCTGTTCGCCTCAGAAAAATACCAGAATTTTACAGTTTGCGAATTGGATCGACTCTTTTCACAGTTGTACAATGTGAGGTGTTGGAAGTTAATCTTTAAAATATTTACTAACCCCGGAAGAATGATTGCAGTGTGACTCATTACCCCCAAGAAACCTTGAAAACAAGTCTTTTTTTACCTGTCCAAAACTGTGTATACATTTCGTTTTTCAAAGGTACAAAAGCTGCCAAAAAAAAAACCAACATTTTAAACCATTCACGACAATTTTTTTTTTGTTTTCACCTACTATCAGCTTATTGTCTTTATAATTGGGTGAAAATTGGTTTTAAAATGAAGTTTTGCATTTTTGTGCTTTTAAAAATGCAAATGAATATTCCGTTTTCGAAAATTACATAATTTTTGGTCAGTCGGCAAATCAGTCGGAAAAATTGCATAATTATTGGGCTAGATTGAAAGTTATGTCGGTACATTGCTGGTTTACACCCCTCCAACTTTTATCCTTCCTGACGTCTCTGAATGTTGCCAGACGTTCTCCACCACTTGACGAAAGTCTAACTGTAAAATCGTCCATTTAATAAAAAAAATTAATCAGAATTATCTGCCGAAATAAAAAAAAAAATCTGGAAAATCATCTAATGGGAATATCGTATAATGGATAATCGTCTAAACGGACAATTACGCGGGTGCGGTATCCGATTTTATACGCACAGCAGCAGCGAGCGCGGTAGACGAAGGAGCGTTGGATGGTTTTCCATTACACGAATTTCGTGTTAGACGATTTTCCGTTATATTGTTACACTGTACACGGCCTTCCAATTATGCGATTTTCCAGTTAGAAAATCATCTTTCGCCCCACTTTTTTCACCTCTCGTATTTACTAAAAAAAAAAAATGGTTTTAATTATTATTTTTATGCTTACCCGTTTTTGTTAATTTCAGTAATGCGAAATAGTTGGAAGCGATACTTGCGATATTATCGTTCAGACGATACAGGGTTATAGTAAGTTGGCGATACCAATATCGGCAGAAACTAATACCGCAAAATACCGTAATAATCACCCAACGCTAACAACCGCTCGAAAAGGTAACGAAATATCGTCCTACCAACCTTATTTCGCACCAATAAACATCGACATGTAAACACGAAACCACACACAGCTAACAGCTGAACATCAATTATTGCAACACGGGGGACTGTCTGTCATACCTGACATTGTCAGGCAACAACAAACAAATTAAGACAGATAACCACGACCATGCCCGTGTAACGAGTGTGGTTAGTCGAATGTGCATGTTTATTGTGCGGAGAATGTGAAGCCATGCAGAGAAGCGTCCGAGACAGCTGACAATACCTATTGTCTGACACAGAAACGGGGTCGCGCGGGAGAGCAGTTGCTCATTGAGATAGACATTCTTGTTCAACTGCACAACACACAGTGTGTCTCTTGTTGCTGTGTTCCAAACGCACAATGCATATATGCTTGTTACATTGTGTACAATGGCGTTATCGGCGTAGAATTTGATATGACGAGCAACCCCGCAGTTCCGCTCTTCACAATGGCTATTGTCTGGCTTGGCGAGGTATGAGCAGACGGCCGTATACATGGAGCAAATCTCCTGCCCACGGCCACAAGGAACGAACCAACCAGGTAGTAAGGCGACCAACACCAAACGCCGCTACAATCGAGAGATTACAGAATATTAATGCTGGTTAATTTAAGCTGAAGGACGGCTTGGAACGAATTGGTTTATAGCAAGTGGACACAGGGGGAGTATTGATTTCGTGGACGCAAAAAGTGGACATGTGTAGTTAGTAGTGTTTAATAACACGATTCTGTGACACGCACCAACGTTATGTAAGATGTTTTTTTTTACGTATCCTTACCAAATAGGTATTGATTGCAGATGGTCTATTGTTTGTTTTCGTTACGATAATTTTCTTTTATAGAAAGTCCATGAATAAAATTTGCCGGACGTTAGAATTGATTGCGGATATTAGGAAAGAACAATTAATGCAGTGGTTTGTACTGGGGGGGGGGGGGGGGACCAAAATATTTATTTTTTTAATTAATTTTGTTACGTTGGACTAGTTCTATACTTGTGCTTTATAGGAAATGTAACTGATGAAGTGGTCTGTACTTAGGTTCCAGAATACTGACTGTACAAATGAAATGTATTAGGATGGACTATTCGGGCATATTAGGAAATAAAAATTAATGCAATGGTTTGTACTAGATGTTCTAGAATATTAACTATATCAATGAATCGTTACATAATAATAATAATAATAATTTATTCAGCATAACATACACGAAGCTACAGAGCCAGTATGTGCACTGAGACAAAACATATAGATTCTTAGCTATAAAAAAGCTCATATTACTTATCATATTTAACAAACAGTATTATTAAAAATTAACAATAAAAGTATTAAAAGTTATTATTGATTTAAAATTTCCACCCACAAGATGCTTAATTAAATATTAGTCAATAATAATAATAATATAAATTTATTATATATTATTATTACAAAATTTATATAATTATATTATAATTATAATTATAATATAATTTATTATATTACAAAAGGACTGGACAGGGCAAAATAATTGTCACTTACGTTCAGCCTAAGTACACTAACTATGCATATGTAGGAGATGCATAATGAATAATAAATGCATAATGAATTATAGGTAATGGTAATGAATGCATATGTTTGTACTAGAGGTTCCAGAATACTGACTGTTTGAATGAATTGTGTTACATTGTTTGAATTGTATAAACCGGGATTATAAAGCCACTGTATCGCACAGAATTATTGACAAGTAGCCGTTGAGCTACTTCACCAAATTACAGTGACGGATAATCAGAATTGATTGTAATCAGAATTGATTTTGATCACAGTCAGTGCAGTGACGTGTGACGAAAACAGACTCGTGATACAACACCAATGCAATGCATATCCAAAAACTTATGTAAGTAACATTCACCGACGTATCGTACATGCTAAACAATCGGTAAAAAAAATAGGTGGTCCACAGCAGCTTTTTTCTCACATCTATTAAAGTGTGAAATCTACGTCGTCTTTTTTGTGGACTTGTAAGGTTGGTTGGACGTGCAGTGCGTTTGCATTTATGAAAAATTAATAATTCCGGTAAGTGTAACGGTGAACCAGTAGCGGGCATTGCTTTCACCCGGTACTTTCTTTCCATATATTGGTTTTTCCATCAAAATCAATTTGTCGCCAAAGTTCTGCCATGAGACAGGACACTAACGACAAAGGCTTTGTTCACTATCGTTTTTAAAAACAAAGAGTTGTCTCACCAACGGGTACAAATTAAAGAGGGAATTGAGGGTAAAAATACGGCGATGTATGCTTGTTTATTGCAACAATAAGGATTTTTTAACGGTCTTAAACAAACAAACAAAAAAAGAATTAATATCCGTTTCATAACAGCGTTTTATACAATAAAATGAATGAATTTTAGATTTACCAATTTTAGTACCATTTCTTGCCAATAGATGGCGTTGTTAGCAAAGTCTGTTAACTGATTTAACTTCCATAAGTATATTTTTCATTTTTTAACCTAAAAAGAACAAGTATTTGATCAAGAAACGCAATAACATAACATCGAAAAAAATGCAAATTATTTAAACTGCAGTTACATTAACGCACTTTTCTAACAATGGCATCTATTAGACAAGAAATGGCACTAAATGGTTTTGTGCAGCACTGTTCGTAAAAAAAACACAGGAGCCAAAAGCACATGCGACAAGAATAAAACACCAATATTTCGATACCAAGGCGCATACACGCGCTATCTTCACCAGAGTAAAAATAATATAAATAAAACACCTTACATTTCGGCGAACAGGCCGCTCCGAAGCTGATAACAATATTTTTAGTGCCAACATGTATCAGTGCCAACTGTATCAGCTTCGGAGCGGCCTGTTTGTTAGGCGAAGTGTAAGGTGCTTTATTATTTTTACTCTGAGGAAGATGCCGTGTGTATGTGCCTTGGTGTCGAAATATTTGTGTTTTATTTCTGTAACATGTGCTTCTGGCTCTAGTGCCTTTTAATAAACTAGCTGTACCCCCGGCGTAACATACGCCGGCTAGCTCGTTCCCGCATATCTGAGCGTTACACTGTAGTGGGCCCTGGTTTCCCCTTTTGTGTGGTCTGAATATCCCCATCTCTGCTCCATCTTTGAACCCCTGCTGATTTGTGTTATGGAAGTAAATGTTTATTTACAATGGAGGACGTTTCTCCCATCAAAGCCCAACAAACCCAACAACGGTTGTGCATGCAGTGATTGTTACTCAACCAACTTTGAAACTCTTCCAAGTCGGCTGTTAAGAGCTAGCTTTATTAATGCAATATGTCGATTGTTATAGGCCACATCTGTTTGTTTGACATTGTCGGTCGCTCGCTCTCTTTCATTATACACCCTCTTTCATTATAGTGCATAATAATGATGAATTTGCTTGCCCAACCTAAGCGTATATTGTATTTAATAAATGGTACTAAAATTGGTAAATCTCAAATTTTGTCTTTTTATTGTATAAAATGCTGTATGGAACGGTTTTTAATTATTGTTTTTGTATTTACGAGTCAAAAAATAAGGCCTAACTGTAATATACAATTAATCCTATAAAGCTGTACCCACAAACTATTGCCGATTCAATATAAAGACAAGACAGTATTGAAGCTTTCATATTCTGAAATATAACAATTTGCAAAAGGTGCAGTATTGCACAGTGAATTTTGAACACTTCAAATGTTGTACTGAATTCGACACACGGATTAATCGTTCCTGGCAGATGCCAACGTTTGTGCAAACATCTTTCCATTGTTGAAATAGCGCAACGCTGCATTGTGGGAGCAAGCTAAAGATAGTTTAAAGGAGGCAAAGGATCAAAGGGATTTAGCGAGCGTTAACCGCACCCGGTCATCTGCCCGACGAAGCCGTAAGGCCCTATGTCTGAATGAGGCAACTTTCTCGCGTAACATGTTAAATCGTAACAATGGAGTTTTCATCCAGGAAAAAGTCCTGCATCAATACTTGCGTGGAAAATTCGACACAAGCATTGATGCAGGGCTTTTACCTCGACGAACACTCCATTGTTACGATTAGCATTGTTACTGAGAAATTGGCCTCATTCATTGAAGTTGTGTGTGGTTGTGTACATGTGTTGGATTGGTAGGCAGATTACCATGATGTAGTTTGTAGTTTGGGCGCATAACTTTGGGTTGCGGCCCTAATAAATACATTACATTACATTGCCTCATTCTAACTATCTGCAGTTTAGAAACGTTCTGCAACAACGCAACGTTGTGCTATTTCAACAATGGTAAGATGTTTGCGCAAACGTTGGCATCTGCCAGGAACGATTAATCCCATTAATACAGAATTCAGTACAACATTTGAAGCGTTCAAAATTCACTGTGTGTACCTTTTGCATCCGCAGTTGTGTCTCTCGTGTATTCTAAACCGTGTCGTGGATGACAATGACCTACCTACACCTTTCGCGTACCGTCTTGTGTCACAATTACTTAAAATTGGCAATGACCTACCTTCCGCATAATCTCCTCGCTGGGCCTGGCCTGCATCGGGACTCGCTGGGGGGATATCCAACAACATTCAAGCGTCGACACTCGCGAGTAGTAGGGTTGGTTGTACGCTCTCTACGAAGCACGCACACCCCCTGGTCGTTGCGGGTTTTGCAACAAACCTTCTCGATTTTTTTTCTCCTCCTCCAGGAGTAGTAGGTTAAAGCGATTGGTCAGCGAGACGATGATATCGGTTTTTTTTTTACGACAGTAAAAGCGATCACACCGATAACGTGTAACAATTGCGGTAGCAGCTAAAAGTCTGTTTAACGTCGACGAGGAGTGACAACTTACGCAGATCCATAATAGCGATGGGGTAACTTGGCGCTAATTTAGGAGCTGATGTATTCCAATAACGCGCGTGTACAATCGGCAGAAACACACATCCACACTAGAACAGAAACAAAAAAAAACAAAAAACCCCGTCGTTCAGACGGTACAGGTCGGCCGGTACATTTAGGGTCGGGTCGTCGAACGAACGGCCGTGGTGGTTGGTTGGAGGTAGGTAAGACGAACGGGGGTGATTCGGGGTGCGCAGCCGGGGGTTTGGTGGTGGTATCGAGGCGGCAAACTTACGGAGGAGCGGCAGCAGCCATATCACCGTTTTGAAGGGCTTAAGAATGGGGGGCCAACTCGCTTCTAGCACACACAATCATACAACAACACGCACACAGAGACACGCGGTGGCTTGCTCGCTTGCACGGGGCCGGCCGGCACACATCACCACGCACGCTCGCGCACACTGCCTCAGACTCTACTACACCACACCAACCAGCCCGCTCGTGCTCACGTTCACGCCGGGCGACGCCGACGGACGACAACGGCGCACCGGTTCAATAAAAATCGGCTCACGAAAGGAAGCAAGCAAGCAAGCCCAGCAGAGGGCGATAGGAGGCGAACCCAGCAGCACCAGCCGTTCCACCGACAGACGGCCACGCACACCCAGCACAGCACGCGCCTTTCACACAATGCATGGGGCGAACGTGTGTGTGGGGGGATGGGGGACGAGGTGGGGATGTGTGGGGCCGGGCCTAGTCTATGCCCCCAAGCCTCCCTTGTGATCCAACTCACAACGGCGTATAGATGATAGCTTCTGTTATACCCAGCTAGCCCCACTCTGCATGGGGCGATACACAGAGCGGCAAGGGGAGGGGGAGAGATCCGGAGAGTGAGCTGAAAAATCAATGGTTAATGAGATGACAAGTTGCCATGGTAGCTAATGCCTATAACCAATCTCAATACAACCGACAACTCGGTCTGTCGGGGAAGTACCGTATTGTGTACATAGGCCCTATAGACGTGCACAACACGTCGGTGCGGAGATTACAAATCGTTGGTGAACGTTCGGGAGGGAATTATTAACGCAAAAGCAGTGATTATGGTTTTAGATCGACGTGAACATCGTTTCGGCCGCGTTCCCGCTTTTCTAGCACACTTTCAGTGTCTCTGTAAGGTAGATTCGCGAAGAGCGTGTAGTTAAATTCAAGTTCAAGCGGCGGAGATCCGGTTGATCTAAGTCGCCATAGTGTTGGTAATATAATGGAAGATGGAGCGCGCGCGCGCGGCAAGCAAGCACGGCCGGCGCTAGCAGACAGCGGGACGCCACCACGCGGCCACGGACGATAACTTCCGGGCAATGGCGGAAAGATGACGCTGCTTTAAAGAGAGCTTCTTAAAGTCGAATAGCGAGAGTGCAACACGCAAGTTTGGAGTAATTAATTTTTAACAATCGTAACATCCTTTATTTTTACCAATATTTTAATGTTAGGAAAGAGGAATACACGGGGGCTAGGAATGAAAACTGATTGCATGTAAACCGGTGTACGACCAAATCCATTAATTACTTTTAAAGGGCAAATAAAGCTTATGTACACTTATTTATTACAATAATAGGTCTTCATAAAATCTTAAAAGCTTATTTATACGCGTTTATTATAATAACAGGTCTTCCTAAAATCTTAAAAGCTTATTTACACATATTCATTACAAGAACAGGTCGTCCTAACATCTTA
>JAHWFP010001191.1:0-10496 GCA_023313725.1 Lithobius niger | reverse complement strand
CTTAGTTTAGAGGGTGACGCCACTTAGTTTAGAGGGTGACGCCACTTAGTTTAGAGGGTGATGCCACTTAGTTTTGACTTAGGGCGGGGTGGAATGAATGAAGAAATGTTTAACGTACTCACAAAACGTAAATAAAATTTCAGCAAACATCAAAAATGAAACAGCAAAACTTGAAAAAATTCGAAAAAGCTCTAAAAAAAAACCTAGTTCACAACCCTGCTAAATTTTTCATTGGTCGTGGCCAAGCTGGCTTCGCGAGTGACGCTTCACGAAGCTGTCAGACAAACACCGGAACTTACGCCAGCAAGGAGCCTAGTAGTAGCCCACTTCTTGCGAGGTTCAGCTTCGGCTACCCCTCGCTCGCGTGGTTAGGCTTCACTCCAACGGAGAAACACTGTCTGAACCGTACCATTAGGCCCGGTGCATAAATGCGTTTTTTCAACGTGCGTTGACGCTGCGTTAATTACCGCATTTGCGGTATGGTTTACGTGACATCTGTTGGGAAGTGACACAAACCTCCGTCGACGATGCGTTACCGAACGTCCATCGTGCATTCATTTTGCAACACACTTCCCCTCGTCAACGCAACATTAACGCAAACGCACCTCCATCTCAGGGTACCTTGTGTGACTTGAGCGGTGCACACATCCGTCGTTTCACAAAAGCGTTACCGAAAATGGCGTCCAATTTCGAAGAAATAGAAATGGAATTGTTTATTGGGGGAGTAAAAAACTACCCTGAAATATGAATGTTGCTGCAGAAATGATTGAAAACTCATAGGCAAGTAATTAAAGAACTTTACCGAATTTTTTAGTTAATCTGCAAAGGATGTATAATATATTCCCCTGGTACGTCTGAAATCAGTATATGAATGTAGCAAATATCGTCGGATTGGTTTCAAAATATATTTTTTGTACACAAGGTAGGCCAAAAAAGCAATATCATCTCATTGGTTTCAAAATATAATTTTGTGTACACGGGGTTAGCAAAATGGGTTGCGGCCGAATGCGTACAGGTGTTACTTCACGGTCATGTGTGCATTGATTGCTGACGTCAAGGCAGTGTCAACGAAAGTTGAAAAAAATGCATGTGTGCATCGGGCCTTACACTTAGCAAATATATCAAATTTGATATCTAGAAAAATGAAAGTTGGCTAGTTTGGACTACGAGTGATTCCAGTTAAATACATTACGAGTTTCGTTTAATGTATTTAAAAAGCAGAGAACTACACACACTTACATGCTTGTCTACTTAGTCCGTTTCACGGAAAAAATCTAAAATCCTCTGAAAAGTATTTGCGACTCCACTTAGAATTCCACCTTGCCTTTTGTACACATCGTGTAGACAAGCGCTCAAAAAAGTACGAAAACCAACCAATCGGCATTAAAAAAAAATTATACCTATGAGTAATTATTTAGTATACAGGGTGATTCATAAAGTACTATAAAATAGGCCTCTAAAATGTAGGCTTATAGGCCTATATACACAACCATAATAAAATATTGTTCAGTATTACTCCCTAGTTGTGTACTTAGTGTAGTTACCAGTCGAATGCGTCACACATTTTGGGGAATGGGGGTGTTTCCACTTCCAAGATATAAAATTGTACAGGCAAGTTTTATTCTATAGGCCTATTTTGCATTACTTATGAATCACCCTGTATGAGACATAGTTTTTGCGTAAGGCAATTTTTTAAAATTTTAAAGCATTTTTAAATATGAGTTGGTACGGGGGGGGGGGAGGGGTGTTCGTTCTTCCGTATCCGCATTTGCCACAGACTGATGGCAGGGTTTGCTTTTTCGACACACCATTTGAACATTCCTTTTTAATTAAAAAAAAACATGCGGAAGGTGTTTTATTTAATCTTGCCCCAAATTCATGTTTTCTATCTTGATATTTTTTCCAAGGATATTTATTTACACCGGGATGTTTTTCCCGAGGATATTTTTCCGCTCACCGGGAGAAACAAGTCAGGATTGTCCGCTTCACCCAGGACCCATCCTCACTCTCTGGATTTCAGACGTACGCTCTAGCCACGTCCACTCGCGCCACGGCCACCCTTCTCGTCGAAAACAGTAAACGTTGCCACAAAACCGAATTCCAAGTCTCTTTGACCCATTGATCCATCTTCCTTCCTCCCCTCATAAAATATGGATCGTCTGTTGCAATGACTGCCGCCAAATTGAGCCAAGCGTTGCACTCTGACCTTTAAAAAGGACAGTGAAACGTGCGTGACAACATGGAGACAGCCAATTAAGAGGAACTCGTGCAAAAATACGAAAACAACCATTATTAAAAAAGGACCAGCAAATTAGCACGAGCAATCTTTTTAAATGCAGTAATAACAAAACACGCATTCATACTGCGGTTTTGTAATCTAAACTCAATACAGACCCTCTTTTTACACAAAAACAAAAAAGACGCCTTTTTTGGACAAAAATCATTCGCCAAAGGCTTTCCTCAATCTGATACAAAAAAAAACTAGGGAGTTTTTTTTTAAATCTGTAAGTTAAACTTGTCGACATTGGGTGACACGCCCACACACCCAGGTAAGCCTCTCCAGTAAACCGAACGCTCAAACGTATACGTTTAGTACACTAGAGTGTACTAACCGTATACGTTTGAGCGTTCGGTTTACTGGGGAGGTTAACGTGGGTACGCTGGTTTGTCACCCAATATCGTTTTTACCCACTACAATTATATTTCATTTTATGGGTTATTTCGAAACGATCCAAAAATGATAATTAATAATATACAGCGTGTGATGCACAAACTACACTGTGAAAGCACTGTGCATTCACACCAGATCATCGTCAACACGAGGACACAGCAATCGAGGGGTCTTGACTAGTGTGCATGATTTACTGATTTACCTTTGATTTACTGATTTATCTTTGATTTATAATGATTTACGAGTGATATACTGATTTATAATGATTTCCTGATTTAGGATGATTTACAATGATTTACTCAGGATTTACCCTGATTTACCAGTGATTTACTGATTTGTTTCTGATTTATTGATTTACAATGATTTCCTGATTTACACTGATTTACAGTGATTTACTCTTGATTTACCCTGATTTACCAGTGATTTACTGATTTGTTTCAGATTTATTGATTTACAATGATTTCCTGATTTACACGATTTACGCTGTTTCTCCTTGATTTACTGATTTATCAGTGATTTACTGATTTGCTTCTGATTTATTGATTTACTGTGATTTACTGATTTATTGATTTACCAATGATTTACCCCGGTAAATCATACGGTGTCATGATTTACACGGTTGCCGGACCCCTCGGCTTGTGTACTTCAGTGCACACTTCTGACAAAGTGTGTGCCTTACCAGTGCATAAACCGTGTACGGATGACACAATTCGTGTGTAGACTGAAGTGGTACACAGCGATGTGTATCCTGTCAGCATCTTGAGGGTGTACAGTTTTGTTTGTTATTGGCATTAAAGTTTTTCTTCTAAGTTCATTGTTCAATTCTTCAATAGCTAAATCTGTATTCAGGTTAATTTCTAATTTCGTATACACTATTATATTTTGATCAATTTAAGATGATTATTGTACTAGAAACGAATCCTGTTTGTTCAATCTAAAGTTATAAGGAAAAAACCTTACAAATACAGTTACTTTCTGGGCAGAAAGTTTTATGATTCATGCCCACAGAAATGAAACGTTTGAATGGGATGTCATCATTTAAGAAACATTAGTTCAGGTGGCTACTGATCTAAACCCATCAAACTTAGCAATATTGCGAGTTAGTTTTTTCAAATTCAAATTATTTTGTTTCATTTGCATTCTTTGGCTGTGCTATTGTTTTCTTCGGATTACTCATGTATATTTTGGTTTGCTCTTTGCAAAATTACCTAAATGTGACGTGACTCGGATACAAACTTCAGCAAACCATTCCTTCACCAAATCATTAAACAGTGCCTTTTTTTTTATTTTCCGGTGCTAGTTTATTTCAGAATTAGTTTTAGAGCAATTTAAGAGTGTTTAGATGATACACCTGGATACAGACTTTCACTCAGATCTTCAAACATATTCAGCCGAAATGAAGCGATTATATTTCAGTTTGTTTCATTCAATATTCAGTCAAGATATTTTATCAAATGCTATTGAGTTTAACGCGTCAATCACTACTATGCCTACTACTACTACTATACGTATACAATTCAGTCATCGGTCGGAGAAGGGCTTCATTGCTCAGCTTAGGTGCATTGCGTGCGGTCACAATCGAGCGGAGCATTTACACGCTTTCACTTGATTGGCAGCTTAGTTTCGCTGTCTTTATCACGACAAACTGTAATGGGATCAAGCACGAAAAGTAACTCGTATACACGATGGCAACAGGCTTAATTAACGTAGTAAAAATTTGTAGGAGCAAGAAAATAAATCGTAGTATTGTGCTAAAAAAAGAAAAGGAATGTGGGTTTTTCAGCAAATAGTAAGGGAATATCTACCCCCCCCCCCCCCCTCTCGACCACCACCGACTAACCTGGTTTCTAACTGTCTTAGAATGAGGGCCGCTCAGAAAGGAGAGTGGAGTAAAGCTCCCTGGGGGAAAAAAAAGGTCTACGGAAAGAAGGGCCATGAAAAAAATGTCCGTGGGAAAAAAGTTCACGGAAAAGGGTATGTAGGGGGGGGGGGGGGGGGAGGTCTGCGAAAAAAGACCCTCGAGAAAAATGGTTGGAAAAAATATATGTGGGCATTTCTGTCTTTTGTAATTTGGGGTTACTTGAGATTTCTGATGTTGTACGTGTAGACACAGCCGGCGCGGCAGGGTTGTTGCGCAGCCAATCACAGGGGTATTTTTTTCAGGGCTGCTTTTCCCGAGACTTTTTTCCTTCGGACCTGCTCGACCTCCCCCCCCCCCCCCCCACGGACTTTTTCCTTGCCTTTTTAGGCAGATCACAGGGGTATGTTTTCCGGGGTGTTTTTTTCCTCTGACCTTTTTCTTCGCACCTTACTCCTCGACCTTTTTTCGTTTGTTTTTCCCAGATGTTTCCTCCCCAGATGTTTATTCCAGATTCCCCAGTACTTCAAATCGGCAAATCATTGGCCCAGAGCACTCGGCAGCTAGACCAGGAATACGTCGAAAGTTCGAAATTGCTAGCGACTCCGTAGGGTCACCGGGGGAGGGGGGGGGGGGGAGAGAGGAGGGGGCAGCAGATTAATTTCCCAACTTGAAACCTCAAAACAATAATACTGAACAACTTTACAGGGAAATTAAACAACTTAGGAGTGCTGAATTTGTAGAAAAAAATAATACCCCCTCCCCAACGAGCCAACTCGTCATTAAGAACACCGTTTCAGGGAACACAAGCTGTAAAACATTAATCTATGTGTGCTGAAATAACTGTTGACTTAAAAACAAGGGATGGGATAGCTCATATCTGTTACGTCGCCTAAAACTCCTAATTTGTATGTTCCCAACACTGAGAAATAACTGTTGCGTTCCAACTACTTGAACCGGGGATCCCTTTCCAGTAAAACTGAATCTATGAAAATATTTTCAGCTATAAGACACTGTAAGCACATACATTAACTGTAAGGCAAAAGGTGTATTTCAAAGGAAATCGCTAGCCTGTCTTCCTACAAAAGAAATATCGTAGATTCGTACCAGTTTGCCTATAACCCTCACTATTACAAGCTGCCTATTTTTACTTTGTTTGCCCATCTCATACGGGAAGTTCGGTGAGTTTAAAATTACATCGTACCAAAATTTTAATAAGCTAGCATTTGAAGAGGTGGAAATCCAGCAACGCTAAGCCGTAGTCTGATTATCCGTAATAATCGGGCTGGTTGGGCGGCATTTTTTTAAAGATACTCCTCTGGTTGAATCTATCCAGAGACGATTCACAATGTTAACAAACCTACGAAAATCGATAATGTAAAATTGTAATGGGATGCTGCCTATTGATGTTAGTTAATCTAGACGAGTGATATTTTACCGAACGGTAATGTGAATTTGTAATTTTTTCACGTACACACAAATACTTATGTATTTCGTGCAGAGTGTAACAATAAACAATTATTATTATGAGCGTTGTTACAGCATTGGCCGTTAATTGAGTTACGTTTGTATTTTTGTAGATTTTAGTTGGTTACTTGATGTGAATTTTTGAACTTTTGAATTGGCCTGGGTATCGTGCCTGTTGTGACGAATAAAGAATTATTATTATTATTATCAT
Organism: Lithobius niger; assembly: GCA_023313725.1. Classification (NCBI taxonomy): domain Eukaryota; kingdom Metazoa; phylum Arthropoda; class Chilopoda; order Lithobiomorpha; family Lithobiidae; genus Lithobius; species Lithobius niger. The sequence goes on along the minus strand of JAHWFP010001191.1, from coordinate 4,289 downwards.
TATTATTATTATTATTATTATTATTATTATTATTATTATTATTATTATAAAAACGAACAGAGGCATGCTAGCTCAACTGATAATGGAATATGCTAGTTTGTAATGCAGGCAATAAACATTTTTATTCTCTTTACTAAAAAAAATTCCTTAAAAAAATCCACTCTCAATAATAAATTTTGGACTACTTTACCAAGGAACGACTATACTCTAAAATTCTGAAACGAGGGAGGAAGGCGTTCAAGCACTATCGTCCCACTCCGCTGCTCTTGAATTACGGCTACCGCAAGTGTGACTTTAGACTTAAAAAGCTAATTGTTCAGATAAAAAAAAAATTGCCCCCACCTCACCAAAAAGGGGACAAAAATAGCCTTCTAAAATATCATACTGCATATCTTGGTATGCCACTTTAGGTACCGGAGCAGCAGTAGTTATCGTTAAATCGACCACGTATCGTATTTTTTTCCGTACACTACTTACTCTAGTGTAGCAACAATTCCTGTAAATTTGTACGCCACTTGTATTTTTACGTTAAAAAAAAAAAAAAAACTAATTATCAGGAGAACCGACGGTTTTTTTTTTTTTAATAGCATACTTTGGTAGTACAAGCACTCTATCTTGGGAAACCGTTATCGGAACTTGCATTATTTGTGGTACCGGATCTGTATCGGTACCGGTACAAGCATTAGCGATTTTACATAAAAAGTGGACATTTATTTTCGCAAGCTTTTAAGCCAAATTATTTAGTCGACTAATTATTGTGGCCTCCGTTCAGCTAATAATTCCCGTATCCTGCACCAATGAACGAAGGCACGGGCGCTTGTCGATCATCTTCATTTCCATTTTAGTCTTAATTTCCGCTCCAGTTCAACGCAATTTCCTGAGAAACGCCCGTCCCGCTAACACTCTCGTCTTCCCCGCCATATCCTCCCACTTGATTGGAGCACCTAAATTCCTTCACAGCCGCCTAATTACATTGGCGACATCTATTAATACGTATAATAAAATAATTTGCATCTATTAAAACAGGCTTTACTTAAAACCTATCGATTGTAATTGCATGCGCCAAACCACACCGGAAACGCATCCCTATTGGCTTAGAATTTTGGATTTGGCCCAGCTTGTTGACAGCCCGCAACCCCTCCTTCATTTTTAATCTTATATTATTTGTCTGTTTGCTATCTTTATATTTTCAGGACCTTCAAGAATGGAGATTTTTTTTCTAGTTTATTTCCAGCGAACAATACTTTGGCTTTAGAATCTTCAATGTGTCACTAAAAATTCCTATTTAGGCCTGTACGGCAGTTGCGTTTTAATCGGTAATTTTTTTCTAGCTTTTTGCTCTTGAACGTATTTCACTTTTCGTTACTTGAAAAAGAAAATATTATCTTTGGCTTTTTGAATTAACCAAACCTCCCACAGTATCCTGCGTAAACTCTCCTACACCACTTAACAATTACGCGTTTAATCACGAAATTGGTAATTTATTAAGACACACAATAGAGTGACGCCTGCCAAGATTCAACGATAACATTAACGTCCGTCTTATCCTGATAAAATATAAATGAGCATGGCGACCACGAGACACTGTGTCTTTATCGCTAAGGGAGTTTGGCTGTTTTCAGGCCTCTTAAGGATACACGACAATGCGACTGAAAAGGCTGTAACTTCGTTTGATCGGGAAACTTTGGTCGCCTGATAACATAAAAGTCACTTTAGTGACACAGCTTAACGTATTATCGTTGAAAAAACGATGTGAATATGGTTGATGTAGCCTAATAAAGACACACGCCAGCGTTTCGCCAGACAAGATAAACTATAAGACCTATCCAAATACAATACGTCTGAGCATGGCGACGACTAGACACTTATATCTTTACAGCTAAGGTCGTATACTGAATCTTGTCATTCTTAAACCATGCGCAATGGCTGTTTGCCGTGACGTCACCATGACTTAGTCAATGACGAACGAGAACAACGGCTGTTTGGCCGTCTGATTGGACTAGCCCAGTCACGTGATATGCACGTCACAGCAAAGCCATGGCGTGTGGTATAGACCAGACTTGGTCGAGGTCACTTCAGAACTAAAACCCGAAAACAAAAAGAAAGAAAGGGATAACAAACTGGATTGGCGGTTTTTTTTTAAATCAAATTGGACCAAAAACACCCCAAAAGAAAACTTGTTAAGGATTCCCGCCAAGCTTTTCGGCCGGTTTAAGCCGTGATATCAAACGCCAAGCTCTTACGCCACGTTAATCCCACCCGCTAAGACTTCAAACGTTAAATAATGAAGTAACCGAAAATAGCACAGTTAGCAATTTTCATACATTTCATGTAACTTTCGAACAGAAAACGCTGCGAGCTTACTGCATTAACAAACTGCAGTATTACGCTTCTAGTTGTTTTATTTTTATTATTATCCAGCTGTAAAAGTTAACCCGTTATTGCCAATCGTAAAAGGGCCGACCGCAACGCTTTATTGTTCAAGATGAACATGGTGAACTTATTAAAAACAAGCTGCATTCTATGTTAAGGTCGAAAAAGTCAAGTTATAATTCAAGTAGGCCTAGTTTAAATAAGAGTAAAGGCTCGCTCCCTCTCCGCTGGGTCTCGTAGGGTTAGCTCCATGGATTAACCTACCGGGAATAGCGCTAGGCAACCACGACCCATAACAGCAGTGTTGAGCGCAGGCCGGCACGGTTAAGGGGCAATTAATGGCTTTAAGTAAGCGAGAACATGACTCCAGCTTTCTTGCTTGGTTTTTTTAAGAATTCACTTTACTTTATTAGCAATTACATTCCAATGCTGTTCAGACTGTATAACAATTTTTAACATCAAATGAAAAAAACAGTTTTTTTTTTAATGATGGAAAAAATAATATAATACTTTTCGAAATGGCGTCAAAGGATAAGTTTCACGACCATAAAATAATTGATCGATAAGCACATGGCCAAGGGCACTTTCGAGCACAAATTCGAGCACTTGGGGCGTGCCCCCTCGCCCCTTCCTTTTTTGCCCGTACCCTATTTCACGCTTTTCACAGAAAGTGAACAATTCTGTCAATTTTGGGCCCCAAGCCGCCATTCTAAAAGGGAAAAAAATTGAGATTAAATAGGCCAGCGCGGCAGCCATCCCACTATTCCCGTTAGTTTTGCCACTATTCCCGACGTTAGTTTTTCCAATTCGTAAATAACAACTGACCATTTTTTATGTAGAATATCATTCACAGCATCTTTGTAATACATCTTCCTTTCTAAATATCAGCAGTTTTTGACATATACTTTAAAAACAGTTTTGAAGCGACATTTTTCAAAATGGCGGCCACATCCGGTAGGAGTTAGACATGGCACTACGTCACATTTTGATCAGCATATTTTAAGTGGACAAACCGATCGTTTTTCATTAAATTCTTTATGCTGTACTATTTTTTTTCCCGCTTCTTCTGCCCTTTTGGCTCTTATTTGGCCGATAAAATCGTTAAGAAAAACCCTTAAAACAAGGCTTTTCGATGATCGTAGTACTGATTTGTCCTTTTACCTGCCTTTTGACTCTTGAGGCAAAGTATAGCAAGGCAAATCCTCACCGCGATTCACGCCACTCAGAACTCGTAGTGAATCATCTTTAGTGTCTTTAATATTTGCTGTTCTGCCACACGAGAGTCGCATTATGGATGATGTCTCAAAATAAACCACACCTAATACAAGAAGGTTACACTCAGGGAGCTTGGATTATACCGTAGCTTTGATAGGGTAGCCCCACTCGGTGAACGCGTCTGAGCTACAGCACAGCTATTTCTCGTGGTAACGTAGACACGAGCGAGATTCAGTTAGTGACGTTTTTGCTCCCAAACCAATCCTCGAAGCAGACGACACTGGGTTTTTCGAAACCAATAAAAAGGTTTGTTTTAACTAGCCAGTAGTTTTTAACGAAATTAATGAATAATTATAAAATATCTGAACTGATCAATCTTTGCTGAACGTTAAATTACACATTATTAAAACAAAACGAAAAATTCCTACCAGATTACCCGAGACGAGAGTAGCTGACGTAGTTGCGTTGAAACGAAAACAATGACATTGAGTTTACGATGGTCGCTTGTGACGGTGCTCTCCTTCTGATAACAAACGTTGCGCATTGTCAATTATGCTGGTAGGTTATTGCACTTTAAAACAATTTAAGCAATTGGAGCGGTCGGTCCGGCTTACGTTTGATGATGCGTACTCGTTCGTTTGTCATCCAATTTTATGTCGATTCATCGGAAAAATCAAAAGCCAGTGATGTGCAAGAATCGG
>JAHWFP010001186.1:0-24379 GCA_023313725.1 Lithobius niger | reverse complement strand
TGAAAGGCTTTGCTTGCACCTTGCTGCGTATTTTGTGGCATGTAACTTCCGAGTTACTGTCTTGGACGATATTCGTTTTTCTCCCTTGTCTCCTCCTCTCTGTTGCCATTATGAGGTTTTACACCAACCAAGAAGGTAAAATACAACTATAATAGCTTCGACAACATTATAAGTATAATGTAAAATTTTGCAATTTTCACTTGTTTTTCTCGATTCTACTCCCTGTTCTACAATTCCAAAAGCAAAAAGAAGGAATTTTAATAGAGTAAAAAAAGCTAGAAGGGGAAGGGGCGTTCTAGTATGACGTCCACAGGAACGGGGAGGGGGGAGTTCGGCTACTGCACACAATTGCTAACGAGCGGGGGGGGGAAGGGTGGTGGCCAGTTGATCACGTAATCACGGCTTATCCCAATAAAAGGGTGGAAATACATAAAATGTACACGGCAAAACACCCCCTCGAGGTTGTGGGGGATAAAGTCAGAAATAACGTGATAGTGGAGGGAGGGGGTGGGCAACTGATGACGAGGGGGAAGGGGGTTGAAAGTGACCAATTTCTTGATGACGTAAGGAACTTTGTTGTATGCTTGTTGTATGAAACTTTGCGTTAGGACGTACTCTTTAGTAAGTTTAAAAGCATTCGTGCATTTCTTTAAAGCTTGCGAAGTGATATACTATCTCTGTACCCACAATACTTGGGATAAGTAATTTTTGGCAAACGGAATCCCATGCTAGAATCAAAATCACTTGATAGTGTCTTAGCAGCAGAATCCTTACGTGATCCTGTAGCATTAACAGTACCGGAAGTAGAATCTTCAATAACCGTTTTATTTGCATATTCAAAAGAACTGGTTCTCACGGTTGGGAGAGAAGTGCAGTCATGTCTTTGGCTGGCTTGCGCCAAGAACCATGTATCCAGTAGAGTGGAAATGTGGTAATCAGTAAAGAGTCCCTGATGAGTGATGGGGATAGCGGCGTGGGGGCTCGTTGGAAGGACAAGCAAACATTGTCGGGCCCAATCCCTTGCTCCCCACTGGACCCTTGTGGTCGTTCTAACGTCGTAGATATGTGCTCTACTTTTAAATTCATTGATTGGCATCCACTTGCCAACCTACCACACCCAAGATGTTCAATTTTTTTGCAAGATGATAACATCGGTTCATGGGAGGTTAAACGTTTCATCGGTTCAGACTCAATTGCAATAACACATTGTCCCTCAGATCCATTGCGAAAGGGGCAGTAGAAATACACTTCTCTAACGCATCTTCAATTGTACACAATTGTTGCAAATAATTACTATCACAGTCACTGTCCGATAAATAATTATGTGGGTCCTCTCCAATTGCGGGAGAATGAAGCACAGAGTCAGTAGGAGGTCGAGCTAGGCAAGGCTATGAATTGTTCTGATCAGTCCTAGGTTTAGAAGTTATTTTTCTCCGCAACCCATCCATATTCCTCATATCGTCTAAACTTGTCAGAGATGGCGTAGGAGTCGGATTGAGCATAAAACGGTACATTTGGCCATTCTTCCCCTGCATTCCTGAAAAATCACCTTAATTTTGTAAGAAATCACTGTTCTGTTCTGTTGTTGTGGTGATGGTAAGACCGGCTGTGTCAGAGATGGTGAAGTAGTTGTGGAATGCACACAGCAGTGCGTCTTGAAGTCAGCAACTAATTTATCATGCACACTTTCCGGATCGCCGTGAAGCACTCTAATTTCACATTCAAATTCTGTGTTGGTTAAAAAGCTTGGTAGGGTGTCATGAGATGATGCACCTAACAAAACACTGTTACTGCACACTACTGGATCTGACGAAGCACACACACAAACACCAATACCTTTACAGTCACAATTAATAATACAGCAATTGTTATCCTTAACATAATCAAAGCTAGAACCTTCACTACTAATACTGCGAATTGTTTCGCGCGCTTCAGACGATGAAAAACTAGAAGCGCAATTACTAAGGCTCACAGAATCCGTATCTACATAGCTCGGAATGCTAGCACCTTGCAAAGCATATTAATACATTTGATAATCAGATGTAGTCCACGACAATTGAGTAGGCATCTCGTCAACTGTTGAACTTTTTCCTACATGGACTCCTAAGAACTTGCATGTGTGAACACGGATATATTGGCAACCACCGCAACGTTGTCAATGCCAGTATGGATTGGTTTAAGAATCAAACTTTTACTAAAGCTGAACCAAGCCATTTTTAACACAACAGTTCCAATTAAATTAAAGAAAAATAGATTTTCTAACAAAAGTTCTGTAACTGCGAACATGTTCCACCCAGTGAATAAAATTTGAAACTTAAAAGTGTCTAGGTGAAAGTTTAATTTTTTTCGTGGGGGGGGGGGGGGGCACTATGGTGAAAGTCAGTTTCGAAATCCGTGGAATGAACGATGCTGTCTGTGCACTAGGTGAAGCACAGACTAGAAAAAAAATTGTGTCCAACATGAAATAACGGCAGTTCCTGGTTCAAATCTCGGATGGGCTTCATATGTGCAGCAGGGTTGTAATTAATTAACACAATTCCAATATTGTTATCATACTACAATAGTATTGTTACAATACTTGTAACTTACAATAACATGTGAATCGGTAAGAAACCTTTTGTCCGATATGGTAAGAATTATCTGCCTTTACTCATCTGCCCACCAATTCTTATAGAGGAAATGTTGCAAACGAGTGAGCAATACCTATGCAACACTACTACGAATTTATACAATGGATGTTCTACTGGAAACACCATCTACAAACTCTCATTTCATCACTCCCAGTTAGGCTGGAAATAATATGTAATGCAACTAACTAACAACACTTCTGGTTAAGCCAGAATCAGCATCTAATATTTAAAAACAGGAAGTTGCAGTTAAAACAGAACTGACGTAAGTAAATTTTGATTCTCTCACCATTAACTCTTGGGCAAAGTGTGGGGTGATTGCATCACGCCATGCTCTTTACGACGATTCTGGAATCTTAAACCCAAATGTAAACGCGCTATGCATGTTTAGAATACCAAGTTAAGTAACGGTTTATACCATTAAAGGGCCCAACCCATTCCATTGCTTTAACATCACTTGTGAGGGATAAACAGGCCTGTAATAACATTTAAAAGAGATAAATTGTTGTACAGTTGTGTCAACTCCCCCATCACGATAAAGTATTTTCGTGCAGTAAGGATGTGTTTTATCTTTGACCTTGCAACCCTTCACGGCATTGGTTCATTATTTTGGTTATGCCATACATTCTTACCCTGCATGGACTTTGCTAGGACAGTGAGAATAAGATAGAAAATGTTCAGCAAGAAGCTGTAAATTTTGTATCGGTCTTGATCTCTGACTTGACTAGCCCGAACTGTTTCAGAATTAGACTGGACGGAAACCAAATCGGCTCAGAAGGGTTAAATAAATACAGATGCAAACCTACTTACGTGGCCTTTTGGCCTTGTATGTCAGACTGTCTGAGGGGGCTCAGCGGTATGACCTCGGGCTTTGGTTTCAAAGGTCGTTGGTTCGAATCCCCACTCAGGCATTCTGACATATAATACTTAAATTTAGCATCTGTATTTATTTGTTTCAGAATTTTTTATACTAGTAGACAGCTCTTCACTATCTAGCTGCTACATGAGAAGTCTCTCCTTAAATTATAATTTTGCATGGCCTTTTTTTTATGGACACAAGTGCACCTTGCCGCTACACTACAATACCACGGCCACATGATCAGTTCGACCCTTACCTTATGTTGTTGCTTTATCACCAAATAGGGCTACTTATCGGTAGGAGTCAGCAAACTATCCGTAGTCAAACAGTGGGTATAGTTTGGAAAGCGTTTTACTATTCAAGAGTTAAGGGGAATCTGCAAATATAAAAATTCTTGCGGTTCCGTGGCCCTCTAGTGAGTTATTGTTTTACTATTACTCCTGCCATCGTGCTTAGCTCCCAGCACATTCTTTTGTTATCTACAATCTTGCACTGCATTTGTGCTGAAACCCTCTAACATGGGTTGTACAATGTAAAGCCGAGAAAGAAGGCGTCTATTGGAGAGTCACATCCGCCCAACCACCTAAGGCCACTTAAAACTGATTAAGTGGTTCAGGAGCTCACGCATGTGTTTTTTTTCTTAGCGGTTGAAACGTTTTTATGACATTGTCTAAAAAAAAATTCCGATCACGCATTAGCTCTTTCATCAAACATTTCCTGGAACCGATGACCATTCAGCTCTTTGCTCCATTCGCATGATCGACTAGAAACAAATCATAGGGTCGTTCAGAGGCAGGATCGGGGTCACAACTAAAAATTTGGTTCTGAAGAATAATTTTTACCAAATTTGCAACTTTTGCACGTTGGTCATGTGCAAAACATCGATGTTGTGCTCCACAACAAAATGAAAGATACCGATTTCGTTTTGTTTGGTGAAAAAAAAATCCATCGCCCACATCTTTTTATTTTTTTAGTACCACTCCCTAGAACCACTTATATATTTTTAGCTGCCTAAACCACGCGCAATGGCTGATTGCCGTGACGTCACCATGGGTTAGCCAATGATGAACGAGGACAACGACTGTTTGGCCGTCTAATTGAACTAGCCCAGTCACGTGACATGCACGTCACAGCAAACAGCCACTGCGCATGGTATAATAATCCTAGGTTTCGGTGTGCTTACGTTTGTTGTGTGTAGTTTAGGCCGACACTTAAAAAAAAATAGTAAGGTACGGCCAGCTGTTTAGACTGCTCAAACCACGGCTAAACTGGACCCCAAGTAATTACAGAAACTGACAATTCAGCCCCCTGTTTTGACATGCGTTGGACTGCTATCGTTATGGTGACTAGAGTAGAGAATAGGTTTCAATTTTCGTAAAGTAGTTTTCTCATATGATTTGAGTTGAGTAGCACAGAGTTCCTGGCTTGAGTAGCACAGAGATCCTGGGCTGAATGACCCTTACTACATGTCGCCAATGTTAATGGTTATATATTTGATGTTCTTTGCAGTTTTGACTTTTACAAATTTGCTGTTGGCGATGTACTGTTATTGGTTGTACGTTGTGTTTAGTATGCTAAGCTGAAGGAGATCCATCAAAAGGGGTAAGTTGACACTTAACTAGATATTTGAGGAGAAATAATTTGAGAATAAAAATTTGTACAAAATATTTGTTTAACTGAGCTACAGGTAAAGGTGGTTGCCAGAGGTTTCAGCACCCACAATTAAAGGGATAGTAGTATTATTTAAAAAAACAACACAGGAATGGAGCTGCTAAAAATGATGTTTTATGCATGATGTTTGAATTAATACTGTATCGTCGACAACTATGAAAGTTTATGAACGTAACGTTTATGTTCCGTGCTGGACATGGTTTTTTGCTCAGCGTCCTTTGGGTCCAAAGGACGCTGATCGAAAAACCACGCCGTGGGCATGCAAACCGTCTCGGAACTGAAGGCATTCCAAACAGGAACTGCTCGTACAGCAAAGAAATATGTTCTACAATCATGACGTGATCCCTGAACCGCAAGTCTCCAAGCATGGCTCAAAATACGATGAAGCCGAGGTGTCAATTTGGAAAAAAAAAGGTAAATCAACGTCGATTAAACCAAGCAGTATTTTGTATGTCAAAATTAAATGAAAACGAAGTATGCGCAGTTTGAGCAACTCTAAGCCTACTTTGGAAATGCCACATGGAGATGCGGCAAAGTCGGAGTAAATTTTTGCTAGACCGACTCGATAAGGCCAATGTCCTCAGACAAACCAAGGGACCGAATTGGCGTTTGGTCCCCTTTACTGAATATTTGATGTTTTTTAATGGACCCACAGACAGAAAGACATCAGCACAGGGTGCTAATGGTCCTTTGCTCTGCTTCAAACCAAGCATCGCTAAAATTGAAGGTAATAAGATTTTAACGCTGATTGATTTGAAGCAGAGCAAAGGGCTTTTCTCGTCCTGAGCTGGTGTCTGTCTGTCTATGTAGGTTCATTAAAAAGCATCAAATATACAAGGAAACTAATCGGAAATTATTGAACAATAATTTTGTAAAATGTTGTAAATTGATCAACAGTTACAAACTGAATATTTGTCAATTTATAAATGATATTTTAAAGTACTTTATTTTTTTACTGAGAGAACTTTCCTCAGTTAAAGAAAAAAAATATTGCAGAAAATATCGTGATGTTACAAATTCCCGTTTTTGAATAGCTGGATGCATTGCTCTTTGATATAAACTTGATCTTTCTTTTTTTTGTTTTTCCCTTTTGTTTTGCTTTGTATTGTTACCATCCCATGTCTTTACCGAGGAATTTTCACTTCGACTATAGACGTGTTGTTGTATTAACGCTCTGTCGATATTGTCTTACACTGTTACCCGTGTAGGCACACACTTGTATTATCTTCGGCCTGGCGCCATTTTCTCTTAATCTTAACATCGTAGCTCTTGAACTTTGATTGTCGACTTGGAAATGGAGAACTTTCTATGTCAAGGCTAAAGCCGAATATATTCATTGACTGGACTGTGGACTTTTAATGACTGCCAATTGCAAGAGTTGCATTCCGTGTGATACGACGTTGTGGGATTTTAGACGTGCTGTGAATGAAGAATGTGTCCTTCTGTCATGTCCCATGATGTGATAAATCCAGTATGAGAATGATATCCGATTCCTAGTACGTCCTTCTCATACCATCTTATTGTGTCGGCTATCATGAAAACACCCCCTCTCCCCGTCTCCTCCAACATTTTGGATGAGCAGTTGTAACCGTAAACGCAAACTACACTCATCCTTCCCACCATCTACTCTTAAAAGGTTACTTTTGGGCAACGACCTGCCCATGGTTACTCGAAATGTATAGCAAACGGTTCGGAATTCCTTCCTCATAATTCTTTTGAGTGTACATAGTTTAATGCATTTATCTTTTCAAGTCCAATAGCCAGATATGGCAGAAGCACGAGTAAGCAGTGGGACAACCAAATTAGGCTACAAAGCATTGAGTTGATGTGTTGAGAGAATTTATCAGGTTGATGTGTCAAGATAAGATGGAACTTGTCACGGTGATGTGTTAAGAAAAGATGGAACTTATCAGGTTGTCGTGTCAGGAGAAGATGGAGCTTTTCGGGTTGTTGTGTTTAGAGGAGGTGGAACTATTTAGCTTACGTGTTAACAGAATATGGAACTTGTCATTTCTATCACAGCTAAAATTAAGTCTTAGTCAAAGTCGAGAACAAGAGCAATATCACTTTTTACGAACAGTCTCGGAATACATCTGATATGCTTGGTTTAATATTACTTTCTGTGAAAACTAGTTTGAATCCTATTCGCAACTCCACAAGTGGGCCTACATCTCATTTACCACGACTTGGCTGGAGGAACAGCTCAAACTGTTAATCATTCACTATGTGTAGAATTCATCTCTGCTTCTGAAATGCTCATTAAAAAGGATCAGTACGTAATTCTTTTTTCTTTTTTTTCACTAATCTGTCCAATGTTGGTATTAGTATTAACAAAAATTTATAGGGTTGGGGAGGAGAATTTGTGACTGAAACCCGTACTGGAACGTCTTAGATACATACACATTAGTTCAGTCTTAGTTTATAGAGGGCGCCACGTGTTTTATGTGGGAATTGCTACTCAGTTTTTAGCCGAAAATTAAACTAAACTAAACAAAACTAGCTTATGTTTAATTATTATTTAGCCTAGCTTAGTAATTTAGTTTACTTTAGATTTGGGCTGAAAAATGAGCAAAAATTACCAGATAGAACACGTGGCGCCCTCTGAAAACTCGGACTGAACTAATGTTGACGAAACTAACATGTTTCAATAGGGACTTTTTAGCGTTAAAAATTCTCCTCCCAAACCATATAAATTCTTGGTATTAAGAAGACGATTTTTTTCTTTTACATCTTCAACTTAACTTTCTGGTTTTAACTGCTGAGACTATCTTATAAGATGACACGGACAAAGTTTGGTTTGTAGGCTTTGGTACAAACCAAACAATTTAGGAGCTAGATTATGTAGCAGATTACTCTGTCGTTAAGTTTGCAAGGTAGTGGTAGCGTACAAGGAGTTTCATTTCAACACCTATTATTTTCGCTATGCTTGTCATCAGCTTTACAGAGAGAAGTGGTTTCGTTTTTATGCAAGAATGTCAGTATCGGAAGCATTACAGCGGTTGTAATCCAGTTAGCTGTGATACAATGCATTGACGACATTTAATTCGTAAATGTTAGGAATTGGCCAATATCGATATAGTGATAGGTACAGATCTGTGCAGTTAGTAAAAAAAAAAAAGTATAAATATCAATACTGTAACTGATACTGACATTAATATTGGCCAATTTCTAGCATTTACAAATTAAACGTCGTTGTCCTTCGCCATCGCATCACAGCTAATTACCGATGAATGTTTCTTTGGGTTTAAACTGTCAGCTTTTGAAGAAAAAAAGATCCGTTTAATTTCCACTCACCTTCGATGACACATTTTTGGACAGTAAACAGTGGCATTTTGTGAATTGCCTTATCACTTTGCTCGTTGTAACAGGACCGTGGTGATGAGGGTGGGCAAAAAGGACCGTAAGTTCTCTGAATCCAAGAAAAAAATAAAATCGTGTCATGAAGTGGCTTTGGCGTTTGGAATGTTAAGTTTTTGTCTAGTAACACCGTTAGTTTTGTTAGACAAAATCGACTAAGGGTTTCACCATTTTTCACCATTTAATGGAGCAAAATTTAAGAAATTTCTGCCTCTGCAGCAAGTTGTTGATTGAAAAGTGGAAATTTTTTCTCAATATTACCTTTAGTCATTTTGGACAAAATTGAGTAAAAGGTTTTACCATTTATCACTTTTTGATGATCCAGTTTCAGATGATTTTTTGCCTCACAGTAGTTTGTCGTGATTCAACAATGTTCTAAATGGTTGCATTAAGACCCCTCCAATCTACACTAGGTGGTTACGGTCCCGTGATAACAATGGGTCTTAAGGCCATCAATACTACTGTTGCACACTCCTAAATGGCGCGTTGAACTTGCAACATGCACCTACTTGCCTCGTTAAGTTCTGGAGTTCTTTTTTTTTCGATTTCCGTATGTACCCACCCATTACATTCGAATTTAAGCCTTCTGTATTTTTTTTATTGCAGGTTACATTGGAATTCCCAAGCCTTCAGTTTTTGAATGGATCGACCAAAGATTTCTTTCATGATGTCTGTGCAATCCCATTTTAAGTCTGATTTTGCAAAATGAATTATTTTGGTATATTGAGAAATGCTGATTTTTCGCAGTTTAATTTCACTGGTTTTGTAAGTTGAGATGGCATAACAAATAAAATATATTTCCATAACTCGATTTAGCATTCTTACTATTGTGACAGTGAGACAATTTGACATAAAAAATATCAGGGCGCAAAATCATTATACCATAAAAATTTTGGATTACAAATTTTCAATAATTTGGATAGGTACCGACATTTCTTATCCTAGGGATAAATAGGATTCAGCAATATGCCCCAACAAGACTGCGTAAAGGTGCCAGGTTCCACTCTGTGCGGCACAGTTTTGCAACATTACATCACACAGTGTATGCAAATGTTGCAAAACACTTTTATTTATCGTTTTATTTTTACTGTTTGTAACTCGTTTTTCTATATTCACTCAAACCTGTGGAAATGTTGCAAAAGCCTTAACGTTTGGGATGAACGATAATACATACAGACAGAGCCCTTTCAAACTTCCACCCCCCCCCCTCCTCTCCTCAAATAAAAATTGTACGATTCACAAATATTCCAAATATTCACCGGAACACATGCATGGGGTTAAACAAAAATTGTAATCAGTTAGCTGAACCGAGTGTAATAAGCCTGCCTTGTTGCATCCAGCAACCCCACAGCATGCACAGCCTCCCACGACCTGTGGTATTGGCAGAAATGTTTCTCTAGCAGTTCACAATGGTATACGTTTTCAAGACAACACAAAACTGGTGAGTAAAAGAGCCCAAATAATAATCGTAAAAAAATAAACACTGAAAAATAAACGTTAAAACCAATGGAAATCGACCCGCCCAACTGGCTCCCAACATCCTGGTAACTTTTTGTCACTACAGGTATTACGCGAATTTAAGGATTCGGTGGCACCATCTATTGAGGCAACACCGCATTAAAAGTTAAGGCTAGTAGAGGAATAATCGAGGTAAGTCAACCCAATCGCATCCACCATTCATACTTGTAACTTGGGGAAGTTTTAAATTAGTTCTCCCCATCCGTTCACTGGTTGTTGCAAATTCAGCAACCATGGGAAAAACTGGGTACCCCCACTGGTGAATATGATTGTGAGGGCCGACAAGTGCACCAGTGCAATTGCCTGACACCATGTGCATGCAGAGTAATTGTTGAATACCAGCCACTTTCTCAACTGGCTCCACAGCAAGCCAAATAATCCTAGTAAACGACAACTGGAAGCCCTTTTAATCTTAAAATCTTTTTCAATATTTTTCCAACTCCTATTGGTGGAATCAAGCAGCCCTACCCCCAGATAATTAAATACAGAGGAGTGAGTAAAGGAGCTTCCAGTTGTCGGTTGGTTATCATCATTTGGTTTACTGTGAGTGATGCGGATATGGTGCCAAAAGGAAAAGTGGCCGTTGTCAAACAATGGCACTGGATGCACATGCTGTCAAATAATTGCACTAGTGCGCTTGTTGGCCCTCGTGTCCTCACCACCCACTAGAAGAGGACGACGGCCAGTGGGAAATCATTTTTCGCCACATAGAGAGCCACGCAGCCCCAATACGGTATGTCATAAGCAGTGTGTTCATTCTTCACTTACGAAAACGGAACAGCTACTTAGGATCCAACGCCTTAAGGAGGAATCTCAACTCGGAGCTTTGGCAGGCACAATTCGAATGTCTTGTTTGCAAAGATATTGTTTTAGTTTTACATAGGGCCCCCGATCATATAGGAGTTTGGTCCATGTAGCAGACATCAAAGATTCATGACCACTAGAGTAGGATGTGGGGCTCAGTTTTTTTTTAAAATTAATTTCTTTTAAGCCTCAAGTCAGCCGAAGCAATTGATCGTGTGGCTGGACCGGCTCAATTCTGAACATTACCAGATTTTTTAGAGAGGAAGAAATATCTGGTAAAGGGAGGTGCCAACCCGGGGACTCAATCCGGGAAACCTCCGATCATTGTAGGGCCCGAACGATTCTCCAGAACAGGCCAGAATAGTTCCCATAGCCACTGAAGGAGCATGGTAGCCTCTCACGCTGCCCTGGCCGGCAGTCCTGGCGGGTACTTTGAAAAGGTTTCCTTTCCATGGGTTCGACCAGATCAACAAACCTCCAGCAACCAGGCTGAGGCCTCTCACCGATTAGCCACGAATGACCACGTACGTGAAGAGGGGGTGCAGTTTCAATGTTGCTTTGTCTGATGAAAATTAGGACTGTCATTTTCTCCGTTGATTGTCGTATCGTTTCCCTGTAGCTAGACCAGGAACAGATTCAGCCAGGTGTCGGTGGTTCGTGCAACGCTCTCCCACTTACATCTTATTTTTTTTTTAAATTGTTTTTCAATATTTCAACTCCTATTGGCCTAATCGAGTAGCCCAACCCCAGAAAATCAAAATACAGAGGAGTGAGTGTCGAAGCGACACTTAAAAACATGTTGTGCAGTACAGGAATTGAGCATCGCTAAATTGACGATTCACTCGGCGAAGAAATGGTGTGGGATGTCAGGACGATAATTAAAACCATGCAGACGAAGGTCATGTCCTCTATTAACATTGAAAAAAAATGTCCAATTCAAAATGGCGTTACAGCGGAACACCCTTGCCTTATGCGAGCAAGCAATATTTAAGGCGATTTGGTTTAACTTAATAAAACATGTTTTTACCATTATAGCGTTTATCTTATAGCGTATATAGCTTATAGCGTATATTATAAGTCCACACACAGTTTGATTTGTAGCCTTTCTTTTTAGATGTTACGAAATCGTTATGCATTGCATTCGTCATAAACCAATTTACAGATAAACTAATCTACTTCAGGTAACTAATCTACTTCAGGTAACACAGAATTGGTTAAGTACAGTATGGTAATGAAATTAGGTGTGGCTGTATTTTGGATCACAATATTGCTCACAATTGATCGCAATTATTGCTCTTGATAGGCGAATGTAAGACCCACATACTTTACGAATAATACCTTATGGAAATGCCTTACATGTTTTTTATTTTGATTTTTGTTTCACTGATTTTATGAATTTTCTTTTCAGGCAGCCTTATATTCTGCTCTACACGCCTTAGTGCGTTTTGTATTTAGTTATTCACGGAACGGGAAGGGAAAGGAAGTGTAGAAAGTGCGACTGTTTTTTATCCAGTTCGTTTTTGTTTTCTAATTCACAGTTTAGATTAGCTCTAGACACAAGCTAGTATGTCGCCACCAAGTAACAGTAGATCATCCCACTGTAGACAACCGACTGTTAAAAATTGATTCTTAATAATAAGGCGGCCTCACTAGCAGACATGTGTCTGTTAACTTTAAGCAACTAAAAAAATATTTTGGCATGTTGAGGATAAATTACAATGCGACAAAAATCTTTCAATCAAACTGTGGTAAATGTAAGGGGAAGGTGCATGGATAAAGAAGGAAAAAAAGTTAAATGATGAGTGTCCAACATTCATAGAGAGAAACATGCGTCAATAACATTGTTTTTATGTTACTGACTATAACTAGTTAGTCACGGGGGTTCAAAGGGAGGGGGAGCAGGGATGGAGAATGGGAAATTCAGACTACTCAATGGGGGAATTCAGGGGGGGGGGGCGGTGGTTAATGCTGGCCCCTTGTTAAATCCCACAGACTCATTGCTCATGGCTAGTGAAAAATTGGGATGGCTTTCACAGCTGATAGTTTACACGCGAAGGTAAGAGTAGTCGTACAATTAATTAAGCTGTGGCACTATGGCTAATCTAGCGGCTAATTGGCAATGGTAAATTTGAAAAATAGAAACGTGAAAATTTATAGAAATAAAATTCCTCTAGAAAAAAGCTACAGATGAACATAACACGGTGTACCCTTGTGTACGTTCACAGTCCTATGAAAGTTGTGATATCCACCCAAAACCAAAACTGGTAGAAAAACCTGCCAAGTTTCCCAAAACGATCGGCCTTTGAAGGTATTGATATCATTCAACCAAGGAAAGGCTGCCAAGGTCAATCCTATTAGCTAAGTTAATCGCACCCAATAATACTTTGGACGTTAAATGAAAACTCTTAGTCGGTGCGATTAGCTTGGCTAATAGGATTGATCTTGGCGGCCTTTCCTTGGTGAATGATATCACTACCTTCAAAGGCCGATCCTTTTTCGAGACTTGTTGGCTTTTTACACGAGTTTTGGTTTTGGGTGGATGGGATTAACCTTGGCAGCCTTTTCCTGGGTGAATGATATCACTACCTTCAAAGGCCGATCCTTTTTCGAGACTTGTTGGCTTTTTACACGAGTTTTGGTTTTTGGTGGATTGATATAATGCTTTGTATCAACTGTGGTTTGCACAAACCCACATGGAAACAAACCCTTTACTCTCGAGTATACTGTCTTGCATCTGCCGTTTGCTGATTGGCATTGTTGCATAATAACAATGTTTACAACAATGTAAACCACTCAATCTGGTCGTTTAGAGCTCTATAACCCCTGAACCACTTGACCAATCAGAAAAGGCCTCGTGGAAAGGGCACATCGACAAAGCAACTTGTAACATAAGCTAAGAACCGGTTTTATAAAACAAATGGTTTGATCTGCAGAGAGCGTAGTAGAAATGTGTCATTTAAGCCAACAACTAGCCAAAAATGAAAATCACGATTTCAGCTAATATGAACTCCTGGCCTCGTCCGACGTGACAAATCGGATATTGATAAAAGTTCGGACACATGTTCCCAAGCCCAGCAAAGCTTGTATACTAAAGTTGTGTGGAAAATATTGTAAGACAGCAGAAAAATTAAGCATCGGAATTTCGGCTTTAACGTGGGAGGTTGAGGGCAAACCTTACAGTAATTAACGTTGCCAAAGAAATCCACGTCCAATTCATGGAAAATAAACAAAACTATAGATAGGGGGTGCAGTAAGCCGCTATTTTCTCACACTGTCCCATTTTTTGTCTCACTGTTATTTATTGAGGCACTGGCATTTTTCCGTCGGGTCCTCCCCTCGAGTTTGACTGCCCAGTTTTTGTTTTTGTGTTTAGGGAGCACGGCCCAGAATGGGTTACCAAAATGGGTAAGTGGGACCATTTAGCTGGAGAAATCCAAGCGTTAAAGCCTGCGTTTTGCGCCCTGACAACATTGGCTGATGCACAATAAACCGTGTCACCTGCATATAGGTGGGTAAAGGGTGAAAAGATCTTTGATTTTAAGCAACGGAAGTAGTACTGATAAAAAGTTCTGCCATCGAAATAAAAAAAAACTCTATGCGACAGATTCAGATTAAATTTGTCATTCAGTTCACTTTTGACTGGAAATCGTGCGTTTTTATAACTTTACTGTAGGAGAGGAGCTAACGGGAAAGATTGTAATCATTCGTATTGCTAACTCTATGACCGTTGGGAGCACACCACCTTTCATCCAAAATTCGTCCCCTATCTACATTAGAAGGTCGTTGAACATTACAAGGTGGCTTTGTTGTTGCAGCTTTGTTACTATGTAAATTTAGAGTTAGAGTCTGCGGCCTTGCAGTGCTGGAAACACCGGTTCTCGTCAGATCCCCGAAGTTAAGCAGCATTGGGCTGGATTGATACTTGGGTGGGTGACCACCTGGGAATCTGGCTGTTGCAGACATAGGGCCTTAGGGCTTCGGGCAGATGACCAGGAGTGGTTAACGCTCGTTAAACCCTTTAACCCTTTAGAGTTAGCGAGAGCGCATGGCTACGGGCCTTCTAAGCTCTGAATAAAACCCGTTGAAATCATAAAAGAAAGACAGTAAAAGTAAGTAACAATCACTTTAATCGCTTTTCATTCTTGGTGCACGGGTTGTCACGGTGCTGAACAATTCTTGGTCCACGTGCTACGGATTTCAAACTTTTGTCTAAACCGTTGATTGTTGATGGGTAAAATTAAAGAAAGAATCCGTCAGGCCACCGAAGTTAAGCAGCATTGGCCCTGATTGGTACTTGGGTGGGTGACCTCCTGGGAATCCATTCCGGGTGCTGCAGACATAGGACCTTAGGGCGTCATCGGGCAGAAGACCGGGTGTGGTTAACGCTCGCTAAAAAAAACTATTTAAAGAATCCGTGTTTCGGCTTAACGAGTAGCCTACAGTTTTAAAATTAAACTAAGCTACGTTGTCAGTTCTGAGGCTGGCCTCGAACTTGACAGCTAGAAACGATAGAATGGCTTATTTATTTTGTAGATGCGGGCTTTCAGAGCTAAGCTGAAATGTTTCAAAGTAGACAGCAACAATCACGGTGGAGCATGAGGCTTGTCAGTGCTGCCTTGCAAAGTGGTCGGCATCAGTAAGACCTCTGTAAGTGAAAACAAACCAATAATGAGGCATTGTTATGGCGGCGATTTACTTTTTGCCTCTCCCAGAAAATTAAAATCTAAACCAAAAACAATAAATTGTAAGCAAAAAACCCGCCAAGTTTCAGCCATTGAACGTCTGTGATATCAAAAACGAGCCAAGTTTCAACTCATCTGACATAAAACGCAACTTTAAAAACTTGGCGCATTGCAAGCCTTTTTTTTTATTTCAATACTTCGGCTATTTTTTCGAATAAAAATATATACAGTGAATTTTATCGAAATAATGTTAAATATTTGTTGTTACAAAATCTTTTGTTTGAATCAAAATACAATAAAGTTTTACAACTCAGGTGGTTGCGTTTTGTTGAACTACTGCAGACTAGCGTGCTGTACTGTAAACTAGAGCTTTTAGTGGGGTGTGTAACGCAGTATCATTTGTGAACACTTCCTGACGTTACGAAAATCGGAACCTCCGCGATTTGCTACTGAGTTTTGCAGTTCGTAAATAGTTTTTCTTAACCAAAAGCAGATTGGTTGTCGGAGTAACCGATTGATCGTTTCAACTTTGATGTCATTTCGCTTCGTGTGCCCGAAACAATAATGCGCACAGCAACAATAAAAACAACAATCTATCTTGATGCGCTTATCTTGATGCTGGTTGTGCATCTTGGGTCTTCCAAAAAAAAGGCTTGCAATGCGCCAAGTTTTAAAGTTGCGTTGTATGTCTGATGAGTGGAAACTTGGCTCGTTTTTGATATCACAGACGTTCAATGGCTGAAACTTGGCGGGTTTTTTGCTTACATTTTTTTGTTTTTGGTTTAGATATCAGGACTTCTGGTAGCTGTGCCTAACGTGATTTTTTTGTTATTTATGATGTACTGGATTTTTTACATTTTTCGCTGTAACCTTGCTGAAGCTTACAACTTCTGGACTTTACAATATTTTAGGTATTGACTTTTGTGTAGATATCAGTCGTTTTGTTAACTGATTTGATTTTATGATTTTGTGGAGTTTGGATTTTGTAAGCCAAATACTTTCTTTAAAAGCAAACTAGGAATAGTTAATTACTCGCAGAAAGGAGCCAAGTATTAATTCTACAGAAATTACACATTTAAGATAAAATGGTAAAAATATTCAACTACAGCAGTAAGGTTTCACGTGGACTAAACAGTACAACAACACTGCAGTATACGAAATCTTACAGGAAAGTTTATTTGTGTTCCTCTGCTGTTTTGACGTCGGAAGAGTTCAACCTTACATTAAGCATCAAAAGAATTGGTATTTATATTCTAATGTTGTTTGTTGATGGGTCAAACGGATTTTGTTATTTTCCAATAAAAATGCAACTTATATTTACTATGGAGGAGTTCCGCAAGCCAGATTTATATGCCGTGACAGGAGGCCATTTGGTTGTTTTCTTTATGTTTTTGGTTACCTGGTTTTATTGTCGCTTTACACTTGGTTATTTTTGGCAATGATTCTTGTTTAGGTATTAGTTGTTGTGGTAAGTGATTTTATGATTGTTGGTTTTATACAATTTTTATTTTCTAGTCGAATAATTTCTTTTAATGCAAACTAAAATAAATAATTACGCTTAAAAAGGAGCTAAATATTAATTGTACACATTTCAGATAAATAATACTTATGTTGGTTGTTTGTTGACTGTTTGTTTATGGGTATGGTAAATTTTCTTTAGCAATAATAATTTAAATTACTAACTAGTATGGAGGAGTTATGCTTGGCTGATATGTGGCATTACAATACGTCATTACCGGTAAACCGACCAGCGTTGAACATGCACCTGCAAATACACGAGGTACGCGACTGACACAATGCTTTTAGGGTAACGAACAATACTTTAACAATCCATAGTCCCCCAACGCGTCAGTTAGCTCATTAACCCAAGGACCCTTCATTCCCAAACCACCAAAGGTATGTAGAATTAATGTTGCCCAATGCTCAAAGAACCTTTCCTTTCAAAAGGTCTTCTGAGTTGTTCACAATATCGGGTTCTTAAAGTCTATGGAATTTAACATGAATTCCGGGCCACTAGTAGCTAGCTAGCCAACGATCTTTGGTAGCAATGTTTTCCTAGAAAGAGTCGATCACCTCTCCTTTCAGTTGCATGTTGTTCCTGCCTTTGCCTTTCTGCCTTGTGACGGTTTAAAACAGTTACAAGATGCGGCCCCTATCCTAGCTTATTTTTAGGATACTTATATTGGTCATGCATCAAGGTCGCCGCAGCATACTTACAACATCCAGTTCTGGAAGATGCACTTGCACACACAATCAGAGCTTCCACGCACAAATAAAAGTATGCCGATTCGGCTTCAAGAATATACTCTCAGCAGTGAATGGATACAGCACCAGACCAACCATGAAGAGTCTCAGTGGTGTAGCTCATAACAATAATATCTCATTCTAAGATGAAAAGGTATATAATAATTAATTTTCAATTATTTGTAGTAGATTGTTTTTTTTTTTTACATTGGTGACTTTTTTTTTCAAACTTCAGCTTTCCTTTTTTTTTTGGTGGGGGGGGGGGAGGGTGGGGAGTATATTTTTAATCAGTGGATATTGATATTAAAAAGTTAGTATTTTACAGCAGCGAATTTCCGGCAGTTATGATTGGCAGAGACCTTAGTATAGGATGGTCATTATCATTTTCTCCCCTGACCTATCCGTTTATACATTTTTGTTTTGTATTCGTACTTTTTTTTGTAGGGGGGGATAGTTTCCGGGGGAAATTGGTATTGGGGGGAATATTTTCAGGGGGGAAAATCGCATGGGGGGATATTGACGGAGGGATATTTTCCGGAGGGCTTTTCACCAGGGGGATATTCGCCTGTTATCGTTAACCACTCCTGGTCATCTGCCCGAAGCCCTAAGGCCCTATGTCTGCAACAGTAGACGCTTGCCGCCTTCATGCAACAACAACAATACAACACCAATGAAGCAACAACTTGGCGGCGATACGCTAGCGCGTGTCTTGATGCCAAAGCCTGGGCTTAAAGTTTCAACTTAGTTCTACAAAAGGGTATTTATTTACTTCCCATAGAAATATATAAATGTCGGTGCCTGGAGACCGAGTCCAGAAAAGGAGTCGGGGCTGCGTCGTGCCCGGGGTTGCTGATTGAGTGAGCGAAGCGAAAATGTCATTGACGAAACTAATTTTGTTTAAACATGGACATACACATGAACAACCAAACCGTACCAGTCTTGCAAGCGGTGCATCCAACACCACCCGTGCGTACAACGGAACGCAATAAAACATTATAAGCCAGCGAAAAAGTTTGTCATGCAACGATGCTTGAGCATACCAATTTTCAAAACGGTGCATCCACAGTGATCTGAGTCACAGGATGTGCTGATTGAGTGAGCGAAGCTAACGAAAATCAACGTTTGTTAGCCAGTGTGTGCAAAATTGGATTGAACTCACTTAATTCGGTGAAAGCGTTTGTTGGCCAGTGTGCACAAAATTTGGATTGAAGAAATTTAATTCGGTGAAACATGGACATACACATGAAAAACCAAACCGTACCAGTGTTGCAAACGGAGCATCCAAGACCGACCGTGCGAAGCACGGGCTTCTTCTAGTTGTTAGTAACATTACTTCCTATGTAGGTGTATGCACTTACTTTGCGTTTATTGAGCCAACTAGCCTGTACACTATGCACTCAGTCCTTAACACTACATTGCCCTAATTAACTATCTTACCCTAAACCGGACCAACCAATACACCACCACTACCGCCGTCGCAAACAACCTCTTTGCATGCACCTGCCAGCACCGTACAGGGAGCGGGAACCAAGGAAGAGAGGGTCGACGGCCTCATACAAAACGCTGCGCATATTACAGCAAGTTCCGCCCCGGATCCACAAACGGCGGGACTCCAAGAGCCACACGAAGAGGATCCCCCACCGCCAACGGCCCAAACCAACAGAACCGGTCCCCCTGGGGGCACTCCAGAAGAAAGTGCTGGACAGTCTCATCCCCTCCCCCACACCTGCAACTAGCCAACCTAGCCCAGCAGCCCAAACGCGCCATGTAAGCCCCCAGTTGAACGTGACCTGTGCGCAGACTCGAGGCCTGTGCGCGTATATGCATTGAATCATGGCGACAAAGAAGCTGTCTGTATTATAGTTGTTTTTACTGTTAGTGAGCACGACCCCAAACTAGGTTATCTGCCCCACGATGATGAGAGGGACAATTTAGTTGGAGAAATCAAAGCGGAAAACCCAGGACACAGCTAAAGATAACACTGCTCATTTGCTAAGGACAGAGCTTATTGTTTCAGAGTGACTGGAATATTGTTCATACACAGCAGACGCTCCTTAATTGTTTATGGTAGTACTAGCATCGTACCCGGCTTCGCCCGGGGTTTTGTTTGACCCGTGGTTGTTTCCCAGTATTTGCTCGGTGCTGCCTGATCGTTCACTGCAACAGTCGATTTTTGTTTGTGTAACACTCTCCTTTTATGCCAATCCTCTCCCCTCCTCCTTTTATGCCAATCCTCTCCCCTCCTCCTTTTATGCCAATCCTCTCCCCTCCTCCTTTTATGCCAATCCTCTCCCCTCCTCCTTTTATGCCAATCCTCTCCCCTCCTCCTTTTATCCCGTCCTCTCCCTCTCCTCTTGGTTTCCTTCCCTTTCTCCTCTTTGCTATACGTAGTTGAACACGTACTCGGCTCCCGGCTCCCGTGCTTGTTTGTTTGTTCTCTTCTAGGTTCAGTTAATGCGTAATCGTATGCTTAATGGTAACAGCTCACTTTGCCTCCCCCCCCCCCACTCCCAGTCTTTTGCTTTGGCTTAAGCAATGCGTACCGTGTGAAAAAGAAGTGTGCATGACGTCATGTAATACTTGCCCTTGAGATTACCACGGTGTTTAGTTAGAAGGATAACCGTTTAGTCGAGGTAACAATGTGCCAATTTCAACTTCTTTTCAGGGCAATAACGTCCCAGTTTCAATTTCAAGCCAAAGAATTGACACACTCGCATGTTTTCACTGTTTCCCCTTCCGGGGGTCGTTCCACTGTTGACATAATGGAGCTGGCTCCGCTTTCTTTGCTGTTTCGCTGTTGGCCAAAATGGGTCTGCGTTTGAAAGGTGTAATAGCATTCAACCTGGCCACTACTCTATTATCGCTATACAATATCACGAAAATGTTATTTATGCTTCTTTCTCTCTATAAATGGTGGACACTCATCGTTTAACTCAAGTTTTTCTAAAAGTTGAAAACCCGAGTACCACAGGAAAACCAACACGGAAGCAAGCACATTTTGTCATTCTCCAGATGTATATATATACGGGGACATTACGAGTAGTACATAGTTTTAATTTATCCCTGTATCTTACCCTTACATTTTCCATAATTTGAATTTCGGTCGCGTTGGGCTATATCCTCAAAATGGCAAATATGAAGGTTAGGACGATCGGTTTTTTTCTACCCGAGCCGATCATTAAACAAAACTGACCGATACCAAAAACCGATACCGATATCAAACCCGATAACCGATCCCAGTTCTCAATTAACCTAAAACTGTAATGCTGAACTTTGTTTTTATAAAAAAAAATTACTTCTGAAAGCATTGCATACCCAAAGCATATTTATTGAAAAACTAGAGGTTTTAAATAATGTTGCGTATGCTGTAATGGAGATTTTAAAACACAAAACCCCCAGTAAAATGTAACATTCCGTCTTGTAATTTCTAAACAACCAGAGACAGGTGCTCGGAGTTTGGACTATTGGAAGGCTGGTGAAAAAACCGTCACACGTTAAAATCGGTGTACGGTTTTGAACGATACCAATTGTTGACTATATTTTGACTGTATTAACTATAAAATGTCTATAAATTGTTTGTTTTTGCTTTACTCGTGTTTCCTTAGAGATTGATTTATATATTTCACTCCTCTTTGTATTCTGCTTTTATCTCCCTTTTCATAAATTTGTTGTGTATATATATAAATATATGTATATATTTATCGATGCACTTTTTTTTAATTTTATTTCAATGTTGTTTTGTACTTGTTCTTGTGGCGCCTAACATTTGTTTCTGTGTACAAAAGTGCTAGTTCTATTGTTTTTCTTTGTCTGCTGCTCTCAAACCATACGCGAGCATTAGCTCTTGTGGAATGAGTGTTTGCTTTTGTGGTAATTTTGTAATATGTGTTGGATGAATAAACTAACTTACTTAAAAACACACACAAAAAAAAAATCTTCAATTTGGTTTATTGTACAGATCTCTCTCTAGGTTTTATCTACCGAGCCCGCTTTCTGAAATATCAACAGGATCGGTCGGTAAATATCGGATCGGTAAAAATCGGATTACATTAGAATTGTTAATGGAGATCGGCCCAGCCTTACAAAGTAATGCTGCTCACAGTTACTATGCACATGTCTGCTAGTGAGACCGCCTGTTTACAATCAACAATGACTTTTGAAGACCTAAAATAAACCTTCCATGAACAAACTATGACGTCATGAACCAACTATGACCTCGTTGTTGTTCGCTCTTGGCTATTGGTCCATTTTGTCACCCTGACGGTTCCTCAACCCCATGTCCGATTCCTGTATTTTTTTTTTGACAAACCATGTCCACACACCCGTGCTACCGCATGCAAAGTTTGGTTTGTATAACCGTAGTGGTTTTCGCGTGATGCGCGGTCTAAGATTACATTGGAGTAGCAGAGCTTCGCTCGGGCTTTGGCCTCGCTCCCCTCCAAAAATAAAGTAAAACAACAGGAAACTGAGCAAAAGTTGATTATCAAAAATGCACCAAAAAAAAAAGACATAAAAAACCGCATGCGCAATTAAAAAAACGATAGTCTGCTAACTAAGCATTGGCAAAAATAAAATGCAAAAAAAAAATACAAAAGAGGTGATATCAGACACAAACCCACAATGGGGGGGGGGGGGGGGGGCCCAAGGATCCGCCAAGTTCAGCCAATAGTCATTTCACAGTCATATCAGAATACAAATGGCTACAACCAATGTTTCTAAATGACGCAAGCAGTCTGCATTAAAGACTGTCAAGGAGGGAAAGCAACATTGCTTCTTGGCCTCCACACCAGAAAAAATACAAGTAGTAAATAAAGAAAGAAATCACAAGGTAACGGGTAAATGACGCAAGCAGTCTGCATTAAAGGTGAGGTTACATAATACACTAGTCCGAGAAAGAAAGAAAAGACAACTGCTCCGACTGGTACTCGAACCAAAGACTTCCGTTTATTGTTCAATCTTTCTCAGTGGTGACCTAATGTTGCTTTCCCTCCTTTTATGCATGTGGTGACCTAAAGACCACAAACATGCATAAAAGGAGGGAAAGCAACATTAGGTCACCACTGAGAAAGATTGAACAGCTACTTAGCTCGGCTGGAGCCTGTAGCCAGTACCCGCCCCGGTAGCGCAGTGGTTAGAGCGCCCGGCTAGTAAACGGAATGTCCTGGGTTCGAGTCCCAGTCGGGGCAGTTGTCTTTTCTTTCTTTCTTGGACTGGTGTATTGTGTAATCTCACAAGGACAGTCTTTAATACAGACTGCTTGCATCATTTACCCTTTACCTTGTGATTTCGTTCTTTATTTACAAGTTTTCTATATGGTGTATCACACCTATCCCATGTATTGACCAAAAAATGTTACCCGAAGAGAGTAGTGATGTCACCCCGCTCTCCCCCCCCCCCCCCCCCGTAAACGAAAAAACAGATTGTACTGGTAACTAGCCACTGGCAAAATTAAGGTGCCACCATCAAAAAAATACCAATGAAGTGATATCAGAAACAAAACCCACAAACGTGTAAGAACCTGCCAGGTTTTAGCCAATCAAAGTGGTGATATCAGGAAAAAATGGCTGCCACAAAGTTGCTACAAAGTGTACAACTCTAAACGAAAAGTGTTCCCCTTAGACAGTAGTGATATCACCCCTGCTAACGAACAACCGCCAAGCTAATCCCACCGACTATTCGATCAAAGGTTGAATGAAAAATCTGGCCATTGCTACAATTCGTATTAATGGTCAGGTTTTTCGTTTAACGTCTGAAGTAATAGTCGGTGGGCTAAGCTTGGCGGTTGTTCATTAGAAGGGGTGATATCACTACTTTCTAATGGTTATTTTCGTTTCTGTTAAAATTGGTACACCATGTAGCAACTTGGTGGCAGCCATTTTTTGCCTTTATATAAATACTTTGATTGGCTGAAACTTGGCGGATTCTTTTACCCTTGTGGGTTTTGTTTCTGATTTAAATTTACGTGTAACCTAATTATTTTCATCAACAGTGATCAACAGCCTAGAAGTACTCTATGCTGTCCCTCCACTGTTGAACGATGAGTGGTGCCAAGCCATTGTTGCCAACACAAATGTTTGTTCAATCACTAAACATGGCGGAGACTGAATAACACGCCGCTGCTTTGCACGAAGTGACAATTACCATCCCTAAAAAACAATGTCACTTGTGCCTTTTCTGGAATTAGTGCAGATTTAAGTTACGGCAAAAGACAAATGAATCCGAACAATAACGCGGTTCTTGGAAGGAAAGGAACATGTCCAAAAAAGACTCCTACGCCCACGACTCCCAAGCCCACGACTCCCAAGCCCAAGAATCCCAAGCCGGCGACTCCCAAGCCAGCGACTCCTAAGCCAGCGATTCCCAAGCCAGCGACTCCCAAGTTCACGCCTCCGCTCGAAACTTATTCCGGCAATCGACCTCGTCGCAGAAAAAGCAGACGCGCTCGGAAGCGCGCACAACGCCCTCAAACTGATCCCGACGAAAAACCTGTCGACTTGTCAACATCAGGTGAGTAGCTTATTCAGCTGGGGCATTTATGTACCTTTCCTTATTCAACTGGGACAATATGTATCTTATCTTATTCAACTAGGACATTATCCAACTGGGTCTTCTCTTTT
>JAHWFP010001185.1:25432-40195 GCA_023313725.1 Lithobius niger | reverse complement strand
CCCCCCCCCCCCCCCCGCGATAAATAATGACCGGTCCCTAATAAGATACTCCGCGATTTACTACACCATAATTACCACAGGATTACAATCTAACCTTCATTGTCCTAGCCTTAGCGTCCCTGGAGAGTCCCTCAGCCCAGATGGAGATGTTGTAAACACTTGATTCCGGTTCCTTATATCCAATACGTTGTTCCTTGGGCCTTCGCCCAATCAGGAATGCTGGCCACATTGAAGGTCTGGCCTTTTATTGGGCCACGGCGCCCTTTGATGTGCCGGCAACTAACCCTTTCCTATTGGCCGGGCTTCACAAGGCCGCCAATTTCGGGTTGGCAAACCTCTTCTACGAAATAGCTTGGGAATCCCTCGTATTCCCCCAATTCCTGTCGTCACAACTACGTTAGGGACCAACCCGACACCTGTCGCATGAGCCACCTGCTCGTCGGCGTGATTCAGGCGAAAGGACTATTATTTTCCCTTACAATAGTAACAGATTGGCTCGTCACAGCGTTGGATATGCGTGTGTCTAACAAATATAACTAGCTAGCTTTAAGTTTGTAAATCATTAGAGCAACTCTTATCTTTCTACACCATAACCATCCACATCATTAAAACGTACGACGTGCGTACGTGTTTTTACGTCTATTCCTGCAGAATAAGGCATCTTCGAAGTGAGATTAGCGCCGATTAATGAAAAGCTAGAAATCTCACTTCGAAGATGCCTTATTCTGCAGGAATAGACGTAAAAACACGTACGCTCATCGTACGTATTTGATGATGTGAATGGTTATGGTGCAGTAGAATAATTAAATTTCGCTTTTATAGGTCGATTTTCATCACTGTAACATGATTTTATTTTGCCCTCAAATACACTAAAAACTGCTCTGACATCAGTTTTTCTTGATGCCAGAGTTTGAGCAAACATTTACCGTTCAGGAAAAGAACAGAAAGAAACTTGGTGCCAAAAAAAAAAAAGAAAAAAACTTTAAATGACAACATATTCTGCGTCCTACTCAGCACCAGTTACAGGACATATAGCTGTCAAAATTGCTTCGCATCAAGTGGCTGGATAAACGGAAAAAGTAGGCCTGTGGGTTTTAAAAGTTGCCAAGAATTCGCGTTTGTAAAGCATGGGAGGTGCACGGATTAATCGAGCAACGCATGTAACCACATCAAGGTAAAACAAACACTTTTTACAGAATATGAACTACAACCATTCTAAGCAATGTGATGAACGGTGTGTCTAATAATCCAATAGCCTATATCGATTTTGAAATGCTCTGTGGGGATCGAAAAAAACCATGATGATGTGGATCGACGCCTGTGAAGTGAGCGAATCGACGATACGGCTATTGTACAGTTAGGGCGCGTTTACGCAACCACTCGCTTTTGCATTCTCGCAGCTAGAAGCTAGAAATCACCTGAAATTCCAACATGGCGGCGGTTTTATGTCTGCCGCTTCACAACGAAAACAGCAAATAACGTGAGCCCAGAAGCGTTTGGGAAAATTGTTTCGTCATGAGGAATTCTTTACATTATTGGCACAGATTATAAGACTGCAAGTATTTACTCAAACGATGTCGGATTTAGCTAATCCATTTAGCGTTGTTACCATGGCAGTGTCACCTTTGCCATCGCGATTGAGTTCTAGCTGCGAGAATGCAAAGGCGAGTCGCTGCGTAAACGCGCCCTTAGAGTTGAAGCAAGCGAACTTAGCTTCCTCAGGAAAGTTTACCTTCCCTGGACGTCAGTAGACTTTCCCACTTCGTAAGAAATAGGGACAACAATCGGGACAGACGCAGTTAATACCCGGGAGCATTGTTGAGGAGGATGACCTTAATCGGTGGACACGGGTCCCTTTAGCGAAACCGAAATGAAGATAGAAATGGTTGGCACTAGACGCCAGGGTGACAGTCACACACAGCAGGGGAAAATCAGGCTACCGCTAAAAGACAAGTAAACAAACACCCGTCAAGGCATACTGAGAATTTCACTGCAGTTGCCGTGTGACAAGGTAGCCTAATGGTTAGAAGGCCCATCTCAAGTCCAAGCGGTCCTGTGTTCGAACCTGAATTCAGCTACCAGGCATTTTCGGGAAGAGAGGGGCCCTGTTATGCCTTGTGCTCATGTCGACTGTGGCATGTACAAAATTCTAGGAATATTCGATTGGATTTACCTAGTAAAATTGCCCCGCTCGCCTTCCGGTGCCATGGCTTCGGCTAGGAGAGCGTCAAACCTACAGAACCTATTGCAGTTTCCGTGTGCTACGACGGGAATTTGTCAGGGTTAACGGGTGATAATTAAATACAATCACGTCAACCTCTAAGCTGCTTTATTTTCAAGCTATAAGTTAAAATCTCAATAGTCGCAGACTGTAGTAGATTATCAGACTATCGATTACATTTTAACATTAAAGTAAGCAAATGACACTGCGGAGACCGCGTGGCGTAACATACGTCACGTCATTGACGGCTAACTTTAAAACGAGCTAAATTTTCGTTTACCTTTTCCTCCACGTCAATTTTCTAATCATCACGGTAGCAGCAACGCTCCGTGCAAAGCGTGCGACTAAGTTTTTAACAACGTCACCATAAATCGAGCTATGCCACCAAAAAAAGAACGGAAAGAACTTGGAATGTTTTACAATAGCAATTAGCCATCAGGACTTCCGCGCTCTCAACTTGCGTACTCAAGTCATTGCGGCAGTCAATCAATCGAGCACTAGACACATCAACTGTTTTAGCGCCACACCATTCTTTGTTTTTTTTCCTTTCCTTCTCTTCATTCATTTTTTCCTTTCTCGAGCCATTTTTTTTTACGGAAGGAGGAGGGGGGGAGGGATGTGTTCTCCCGCCATTAGTGCCTCGTGCCAATGATGATGGTTCTTCCTCTGTTAGAAAATGGATCGAACCTATTTTTTGCCCTTACCTCCTCCTCCGTCCCCCCTCCCCCCACATTAGAATGGATTGCTCTTGAGGAAGGTGCTAAAATTGCTATTAAACCCAGCCTACAACTTGCTTGGTTAAATATTGTTCTAACGAACTATGCAACGTGAAGCTATTAATCTCAAGTTGCGAACTTAATTAAGTTTCCTAAATCATTTTTTTAAGGCGCCACAAAGCCAAGAAGTTAATCCATTTGGCCAAATTTGCAACTGCGTTCTTTAAGTTAAAAAAAAAAAAGTAACGTCCGAAGTACATATAAACTATAAGTCCAGTATAATAAGCAAGCATAATTCTTTTTTTTAATAATAACTTTAGCGATACTTGAACAAGGACTTATCTAAAAACCAACATTTTTAAAGGACCTTAATTACTCAAATACTGATCAAACCTAACGTCTAATAAAATATTGAAAAAAGAAACAAAGGAATATAGTTGGAAAAATGATAATCGGTTTTTTGTCAGTTAACATAATTTCCATACGTTCTTCGCAGGTGAGAGGAGGAAGAAGACGACACTCGACACCCCCCCCCCCTTCCCAAGTATTTGGACGAACACATTGGCTAATTGCCGTACCTGTGACTTCGAAAGTAAGCTAAGATATTGTGTTACGTTTTGATATATTATATGTTCGTAGTTTGACGTGCTTCGTTGAAACTGGCGTTTCTAGGGCCAATTTAACGATTTCCAAGAATTCAAAGCCGTGTTTTCTCCCTAGACAAATTCAAGCACTGCAGATTTTCAAGCACCTCTGCAATTTATAGGGCTCGGTTCAGTAACAACAATACAAATCTTGAAATAGTGACTTTTAAGTTCAAATAAGTGACCCAAAAAGGGAACACAAAATTTATCAAAAGCGAATTTTTTTACTTAACTCTTTAATCTAGAGTAGGCCTACTTGAAAGTGAACAATTTCCATTTTGGAGATTAGGCTACAGTTCACTTTTTTTTTATCATTCTTTGCAAAATGCTTAGTTGTAAGGGGGAGGGGGATTGAGGCTTACTGGCGCGACGACAGCAAGAGATGATCTCTTAGTTGTAAGAGATGACTGTCGTTTATTCACGTTTTTTTGAAGGAAATTAAGTCTTTTTACCTTCACTTTCTTCATGTCGTGTGCTTTTCACATCCAGTAGCATTGCTTGACCAAAAAAGTGACCAATAGTGGCCATCATTTCAGCAAATAAGTGACTTTCAGTGACCTCCTCTGCAAAAAGCGACTTGTAGTTGAAATAGTGACTCGATCCAAGCCCTGCGTTTAGTATTTTGCACGATTTGTTGGTGTTTGGAAGCCAGATTTCGTATTTATTAATAACACATCAATTTCAACGCTAGAATTATTTTAGCGATGTTGATCAGAATTTTCTGCGTGTTTATGCACTAGCACTTATTATAAATGTGAGGTAATTAATCCGATTGGGCGGACGATCGTTCCAAATTCTAGCAAAACACGTTATTTATTAAGATTGATTAAACTGTTATGACAATCAAAATTACAATAAACAAAAGATATCTCCTAGCAACTTTAACAAATTATGTTGTGAGAATTTCGGGAGTTAATGTGCTCACTGCGCTAAGCTGGATTTTTCCAAGTTACTAATTTAAAAAAAAAGCGGCTTCGTATACTACGTAGACAGCATTGTCTGCTTCGATACAGGCGATTTTGTCCCGTGAAATGTTCTTTTCTCTTTTTAGGAGCCTTAGAAAAATGACTGGTATTGTTTTCAGCCTTTGGGCCTAATAACATACGTGCAACATTGGCACTTGGAGCACCTCAACCTCAAAAGTAAGACATTTTTTTGTAAGGTATTGAAATTATGTGTGACAATTTTTATAAAATTCTTAATGGATGTTTTCCACAGCAAAGGTGTTAAGAATGTGCAGGCAGTGCGATAGTTACGTACTCTGGCCTAGAACCGCCAGACGCACTTGCATAAAAATACACTGTTGCATTTATATTTCGACACCTATCGCGTAAAATGTAAGTGTGACAGTGATTTCTTCATCAGAGAATGACATGCGTAAAATCTGTAAAAGGGTCTCAGATTTCGATGGCTTCCACCGTGCAAACTTGCTAATTATTCACCAATTAAGTGGAGTTACATTCAACGTGAAGCAGAAAATGTGGATGCGAATACTAAATGCTCCCTCATTCAATTTTTAACAGCACGAAATTGGTGAACAAAAAATAGCTAGTTTATACGTTTGAGGTGGTCGAAATGCGAGACATTTTTATAATGTTATTCATGTTTTTCTCTGAGGATATCGCTGCAATTTTACTATTTACACAACAGACGTCAGAAAGGAACTGCAACCGAGTGGTTTTATGCAAGTTAGTCTGGCTCTTGCTATACAAGTTTATTAGGAATTTCAAAAAATATGTGTTTCTGTCACTCCGCTACTTCCATGCTACACTCTACTGCCAATAAATGCACGTGCAGACCTATTCACATTGCCTTTTGGACTTACATGTCAGTCTGCGTGAGCGGGCAATCGAACCCATGACCTTTGAAACCAAAGGCCGTGGTCCTACCACTGAGCCGTACTGAGTATGGTTCAGTGGTAGGACCTCGGCCTGTGGTTTCGAGGTGGTGGGTTCGATTCCCCGCTCTGACATTAATCCAAAAGGCAACGTGAAGAGGTTTATTAGTAGATGCGATAGCCTTTACTGTAAGCTTTGGTCTCGGTCTCCCATGTTAAAGCTGAAATTTCGATGCTTAATTTCTCCGCCGCCTTTCAACATTTTCCACTGAAATTTGGTATATGAGCTTTGTGGGACTTGGCCAACACGTGTACCAACGTTTATTCATTTCCGATTTGTCACAGCGGAGATCTGGACTTGAGCTGGAACCGTGATTTTCTTTTTTGGCTTCTTGTTGCTGTTGGCACGACACGTTTCTGCTACGCTCTCTACAGATCAAACTATTTGTCCTATAAAGTTGGTTCTTAGCTCATTTTACAGGCATTGCTCTGTAGATGTGCCCTTTCCATGAGGCCTTTTCTAAATGGTGGAGTGGTTAAGGGGTTATGGAGCTCTAAACGACCAGCTCGATTGTTTCACATTGTTTTAAACATTGTGATTATGCAACAATGCCAATTAGCAAACGCCAGCTGCAAGACGTAGACTGAAGATTAAAGGATTTGTTTCTGTTTTGGTTTGTGCAAACCGTAATTGATAAAGATACAAAACATTAAACCGAGCTAATACGCGGCATGGTACGCCAAAGTAGCACGAATTAGAAAACAAAAACGAGCTCGTTTGATGCTTAAGGTAAGGTTTACGTGAACTGAAGTCAAAACAGCAAAGGGACACAAATAAACTTTCCTGTAAGGTTCCAGATATTGCAGTGTTGCTGTGCTGTTTAGTCCACGTGAAACCTTACTGCTGTTTGCAACCATTACACACGTAAATACAATTAAAGCCAAAGCCCAAATTTCAAAACTTTTCATGTCCAAATAAACGAAGAATCTAAGGCTACACACTCGATAAGTCTACTTTCTTGGCTGAATCTTTTCCGTGTTCTTCAGTTACATTGTCAACTTCCCGTTCGTCGCCCTACTGATGATACATATGTCATTTTTCAAGATTTTTAAGCACTTTTCTTGGCATGGATTTCATTATTACTTTCAAGGACATTTCCTGGTTTTCAAGGACTTGCACGAATCCAGAATTACCTGTCGATGTGTAAGTACACAAGACATTAGTTTTAAAACAATTGCCAAAGATGTCGTTTAGCTAAGTAGAATGCACCAATCATTGGCTGATCTACCGTGTGCAAAATTAAAAATGGTAAAAAAAAATTGAATACAGCAGTAAGGTTTCACGTGGGCTAAACAGCACAGCAACACTGCAATATCTGGAGCCTCACAAGAAAGTTTATTTATGTCCCTTTGCTGTTTTGACTTCAGTTCAGTTAAACCTTACCTTAAGCATCAAACGAGCTCGTTTTTTGTTTTCTAATATCTGTATTTATTTAAAACCCTTCTGAGTCGATTGGCTTTCCGTCCCGTCTACTACCAATACATTATCTTCAACTTCGTCGTCTACGCCCAAATTTCTGGCAGTTTCTTTGCTCTGACACCATCTTTTCGTACTCATTCTATTATCTTCCCTCATCATCTTCCCCAAATTCGATTCCCCTATTGGATTCCCAACAACTCTCTTTCGGATTCACTCAATTGACTTCGTCCCTTTCCACTAACTGAGCACAGGAAATATTTCACGTTACACCGGAACATACGGGAAGGGGGGAGCGTGTGGATAACCTCTTTAAACTTAATCAAATATGAATGAGATCATAAAAGTTGGAAGTCACCAAGCGCTACAGTTTTCTTTATTGAATGAGATCCGATAATCTGCCTTCATCTTCTCGAGATACTCTTGGTGTAGCACAGCAGCTATTTTTATACACAGCACGATCGAAAAAACAACAAAAACAATAACAAAAATATAAAGTCGACTTATTTATTTTGAAAAATTGATGTCTTCCCCACCCCCCTCCCCCACCTTCCCCATTCCCGCTTTAAGCCGAAGGACGTTTTCTTCATGGTCCATCGATGCCACTGTTATTTGTCCTGGATGAGAAATGGTCCGGACTTAGTGCTGTCTGGTGAAAAATCGGGAATAATTTTGATCCCGTGAAAGATTGGCTAGTCCATCTTCGGAAGAAGGAGGAAAAGGAACCAAGCAAGACGAAAGACAGGATGGAAAGTCTGGTTTTGAGCGGTATCACTATGTAGCATTCCCTGAAAAAAAGATTCGCCCACGCATTTGTGCAGTGGAGGGAAGTATCTGGGAGAAGCACAGCAGCCTTTGCTTCTTTCTGACGTAATGATCGACTGGTGTGACGTTAATCTGATTTCCAAGATTAACCGAGTCGTCAGGCTGAGAGAAATGCTAACTACTGAAAACTGGAACCCTGGAGTGGTAGGTAGCTCAGTGGCAACTAAAACCGAAATTTAAAAATCATGAATTTTTCGAGATTACCACGCCTGAATTACACAAAAAAAAAACTTTAAAAAACAAATGTGTTAACTGAAATATCCCTTCCAAACACTCCCAATCTTCCAATGCAATGAAAGTTTAGTCCTCCATTGCCTACCTTTTATAATTCAGACGACAGTTGCTGCTTTTGACTAACAGCTGTTCTTCGTACAATCGTTATTCAAAATTCCTTATCATGAATTTAAGGGGGTAATGCTCAGCAGAAACCCTGATTAGGAAAAGTGGGCCCAGTAGTCAGGTATTAACCCGAAACTGGTTTTATACTATGTGATACAGTGCTGTCTGTTGTCCGGACCCTCGTATTTATAGGGGGGGGGGGACGAACAATAGAAGTCGCCGGAGGAATTACGTTGCGCAACCGCTAACAGGTGCGAGCCGGTCCTAACTGGTTTGAACAGGAGGGCTGGCTCGTTACCTGGCTGTTGGCGTTCGGCCAAGTTCCGGTTTAGACGGAAGTTGACTGGACGCCAAGCAGCTTATGTAACTACAACGTGCACACGAGCGTGCACTCGTGTTGCGCCCTGCTATGCGTAAATAGCGTGTTACATCTATGGAAGGATACTTTTCATCGAAGTCAATTCCTATTCGTTACTAAATCCGACAGTCAATACTTTTTTTAATTAAAAAAAATGATAAACATATATTTATTTCGTAAGGTGACATGAAACTAGAGGCTTATTTGTGCCAACGATATTACACTGATACCTTTTTTACATTTACATTTAACAACAATAACTAATTTTACTTCGCCTTCTCCTTCAAAAACTTTTTTTCTGAGTACTAATCTTTTTTTAAGTAATCATTTTTTTTTACTCAGCATTTTTTAAGGTGGCTCTTCATACTGGTTTTCAGGTTCATTATAGTTAGTTATATTTTTTTTAAGTCAGATAGTAAATTATTAAATATATTTATTGTATAGAATTCTTCCCTCATCTTGCCGAATTTATTTCTCCACAAAGGAAGTTTCAGGTATTTACTTCTTAGTGTTGTGACTTTTTTTTTTTATCTTCGTGTTAATTTTTAGTTAGAAATAGTTCTTTAAGTTTATTACAAAATTCTAATTTATTCAATACTCAACAGATTTTGTGATATCCTGATTTCTTTTGTAGGTTTCTTTTTGACTTATCCCCTAAAACCGTATTATTTGTAAGCTTGACAGAATACCGGTATCCGTTTTTCGTCGGTGCTACTATTTACTGAAAATTTTACTATAACTAATCTAATAATAAAAACTAATAATTCCCTGAAAGGAGAAATTAATCCTCAATTACGGCCATTCTGACAAAGCCCACAAGTTTGAGACCACTTGAAGTTTGTTCCTTTCTCTCCAAACGGGATTGCTGTGGTAGCCGCCTCCTTCTTATTTTACATTTGTGGAATGTTGAGGCAGTCTGCTGCTTTTCGGATTGTTTGTAGCAATTCGTAACCAGTTTTCGACACAGCTTTTACAAACATAAGCGCATACTATACGTCTTTTCCTCCGCGATCTTTTGATTGATCAATGCCATTTCTAATTTTGATTCGTTTTTGTTTCCTCAGATTTCCTCACTTTTACCAGCAAGGAGTCGACCCGGTGTTCTTGCTCACTTTGAGTGGCGATCCGAAGCGGCAAGTTATAAAACGAGATGCTTTAACCAAGAATCAACGTTAAAAATCGCGCTGTGTAAGTGTTTAACAATAAATTACCTGTGAGAAAATAACACTCGTGTTGCAGGTTAGGAAAACGGATTTTGGGAAACAGCAGCATTAAAACGATCTTGAAGGGAGGGAGGAATGAGTTACGTTTCTTCAGACTAAGGTCCACTGGGTAGAAACTACGTATCTCGCCTCCTGGCTCTAGGGCAAGGTAAGCAGTCGCGTTACCTATCGGTGCTTTGATGCTGTATACAGGGTTCAGACAATTTTTTTTATTCTCAATTTCCCTGGCGTTTCCAGGTGTTCCGGGTGGATCCAATTACAATTTACAGGTGTTTACAAAATATATAGTTAGGGAAATAAGTAGTAGCTTATGTTTTCACTAATATTTGTACGAAAAAAATCCAACATCCCAGAAAATAGCTGTTTAGAAACTAGTCCAGACGGGACTAAATGCATTTTCATCACAGATATTGGTACTAGCCAAAGATTTGGTTTATTAAAGTTATATCTAATATACTTGAGCATATTTAAGCACAAATTAAAATTTTTGCAACCAGTTTAAGATTTTGTTTCTGATCTTGGAACTTGGATTCAATGGAACTTACAGATCAGACACAAAGGCGTTATTTAAAATTTCCCTGTCTTTTCCCTGATTTTCAATAAATTTCTTGTTTTCCCTGAAATTTCCCTGAGATTTTGGCTCTATTTTCATTTTCCCTGAGATTTCCAGGTTCTCCCGGTTTTCCAGGTTCTGTCTGAACCCTGGTATAAGATTCTGACGATATTTCGTTGTCTGGAACAAGCTGAATCCACGTCTGCATGCACGCCAACGGCACGCCATTGTGGAGACAAAGAATCTAAAATGCGAGGCGTTTTATATATATTTTTATCTCTGTAGAAGATACACCCCACCCCCCCTTCTGATGTTCGCTGGTACCGAAATGAGCTTTTTTGACTCTTCGTTTGTGCTTCTGACTAAGAGTTTCCAATACCGCTCACTGCACAGTCCACATTTGACTAATCTGGAACCGGTAAGCGAGAACCACGACTTCCCTCCCGGTCGACCATGCGGCAAGGGATGGAATTTACAATATGGGTGGACAGTTATAATATGGATACTTAAGACGTGTTAATTATAAACTGCTTTTTGTCATTTGAATCCTGTTGTACTACACACAGCATTTTTAAGTTTAATGTTCGGGGTAGGAAAATGATACGGTCTTGTGGGCTAGACCAGTTTATGTAGAGTGCTAACAAGTCGACGACAAAATGACGGCATTGGAGCGATAGTTTGTTTTCCGCTGGAATTGTTTGCTTCCCGCCCGTCACGATCACAACTCCTCTATCGATCTGCGGGCAGATCGAGAACCCGAGATAGATCGCCAAATTCTGAAACCCCCCTCTCTCAAATTGATGGCTTGGCAATCATGGTCTGATCAGACGGAAAGCACATTCGCTGAAACCCACGAACAAATAAGGCACCCCATCACCTCGTCCTGAACCCTCTTTGTCTGCTCCAAGATGACGTGGAGCGATTTAGATTCTTGTGTTCGCGAATTGTAGTCAATTGAGTGGTGGATCTGGCAGAGAATGAGGGAAAGTTTGCCTATTTCTATCAGTAGTTGGAAAAAAATTGCTTTGCCTAACTGCAGCCAAAGTCTGTACAAAAGAAACCCCCCTACTCGCCGGCCACGTCTCGACTGGTGTCGTTAAGGAAAAGCTATTGTTTTGAAACTTAATTTGTTTATTTTCTGAGTTTGTTATGTGATGTAAACTATTCCAGCCTGTTTCGAGAAAACCCGTCTTTAAGGGAAAATGAACGACCCCTACAACAATTTTAATTTTTCGTTTTCTAAAGGTTTGCCAACTATTCTCCAGCACGAATTTAAGTTCATAGCTGGAAAAGTAAATTTTTTGTACCGGACATACAGAGCAGGGATATAAGGCTGTCTAGGCATTTAGAAGCCTAAAAAAAAAAGCTTCCAGTAATCCCCAATTATAGAGAGCAGTTGGTTTTGATAACCGAATGGCTATTTTCGGTTTTCATAAAAACCGTCTGCCTCTTAAAAAATAACAGTTTCGTCGGTATTTGGAAGACTCAACTTAGCGTGAGCGATGAGCCGATCTCAGCCGGCCTTGCTTGTACAGCCTTCATCGCCTTCGCTTGGACCAACTGGATACCGCATGCATCTCACTCAGCCTTGAGTTAGGGTTAGTTAATACCTCTATGGTCGGCTAACAAGATGGCTGGCTGTGCGCTGAGTCACAATTCCAGTCAGCGATCAAGTGAAGACGAAAAATTGCATCAAAACAAAGTGCAGTTTGGATTTTTTTTCCAGTAAAGTTACGAAGTTGCATTTATTACTATTATTATTTGCTTTAAAAAATGCACACAAGTGATGCGCTTATTCATGTTTTTGCTATTTATTATTACTAATTTTTTTTTGGAAAAATGCACACAAATAAGTAAGCTTATTGACGGTATTATTTTAGTGTTTTTGTGTTCCTCGTAACGGAATGGGAATGTTTTTTGTTTTTGTTTATTTACTATTACTATTATGTTGTTTACAAAATGCGCTTAAATAGCTGTGGTTATTGAAGTTGTTGACTTAGTGAGCCTTCATAACCTGAAATGTCGTGTAAGAAAGAAATTGGCATTTAAGGTAGGCCTAACTGTTTTTCGTTTGCTAAATTCCTAACCTACCCCTGTACGTAATAGTGTCCGTAGCCTATCTTGAGTTCTTCGCAGAACGAACACAGATAATCGATTGTACGTTTTTAGCAGCATTGTGCCTTGTTGATATCCAAGATGGTTGCCAAAACAATGGCGGCCATCGATTAAAGCCGCCCCCTCCAGGAAGACGTGGCCGCTCATAAAATACTAGCAAGAGTCAAGATGCGCTGCGCACACAATAGGACACATTTCTAAGGGTTGTGAAAAAACCGAAACCGACCGACGTTTTAGCAATAAAACCGAAAAACGAACCGAAACTTGAAAACCCAACTCGTCCCATCCCTACAAAATTATCGGAAATTGACTGGATTTAAAGTTAACAATGCTGACGGAGTTAGTCATCTAAGAAAGGACGGGGCGTTACGCAAACCATGACGATACACAAGGTACTGTGCCATGAATAAAGTCGGTACGCTTCACTATATTCCAGCTCAGATTCTACAGAAATTCTACAGAAATTCTAGTGCACTTTTTCACTCACAAAGTGCACAACTATTCTTCACGTGGAAGCAGAGCTGGTGCACAGCTCACAACAAGGGTTGAGAAAATGAGACATTAAATGCACAGCCACTGTAATCCTAATGTGCATTAACAGGGAGGTGCACACTACACAGGCCCCTGAGAGGGCAGGGGCAACTTACTTTTTTTCTGGAGACCTTTTTTTGGTGGCATTTTCACCTCGCTTTACCCTGCATTTCGCCCTTTTTGGGGATATTAACCTTTTCTGCCCTCTTTGCACCACTTCCTTAGCCCATTATTGTCCCCTTTTACTCCACCACTCCGGCAAATGTCGGCCAATTTTTTTTCAAAAAAGGGCACATTTCCATGAGGTCGGGGGGGGGGTTAGCGCCTCCACCCCCCCTCCCCACCTCCCCGTGTGTGCACGCGTCGGGAAGCTCCTTCACGGTTAACGTTGTTTAAACCCCAAATTTCATAAGTGGGGTTGGCGTTTTAGGCAAATGAAGCCAAATTAAACCGGCATGGTCGATTGAACCTGGCTTCATTTGCCTAAAACGCCAGCACCACCAGGACAATGAAATTTCACAGCACCACCGCATAGCCTGTAATGCCAGTTAGCAAACAAGCTTTGATACCATAGGAAGACATCAATTATTTATGTTTTGGAATACCAATGCTGTATTTGGACCAGGAGTGTTTGCCACACGGCCCAGCAATTATAGGCATCACGGGAACACATCATCGACAAATTATACGCGACTCACGAGATGTAAATTTAGGCTGCCCTATAATTCGCTTGGACTCGTTTCAATTTTAAAATATATTTGCATTGCCGTATCATGCCTGAATGCCAACCAGATGCATCAACGTATATCGGTCTGTTTGTAAACGCAACAGATATTGTTGACGAGTCCAAATATGCCAGTTAGTTAGATAAACTAAAACTTCATTACAGATAGATTTAAAATATTTATTCTCTTAGCAGAACCCAATGGTTGCAGTTTGTCAGCAGTTTACAACTCTTAACTTTCAGCTTAATATTAAGTGGTGCATGTCGTCTATCATTATTATTATTATTTTTTTTAACAGAGTATTTCGTCAGGGAAAAAGAGGAGAAGAAATATAACTTCTAATAATAATACAAGATAAGGGCCAATAAGCCCAAATGGCAGATGTCAAGTGGAATATACCACCATTATATTAGTTGTTTTTTGCCGCATGAGGGAGGAAACCGGAGTACCCGGAAGAAACCCTCGTGCAACGGGCGGGAAACAACGGAGATAAACCCTTACACATACACTTCCTTTCACCCGGATCGAGCCCGGGGTCTGTAAGAAGGCAAAGATGTACAGCTGGGACCAAGACTCCTTTCGAATCTGACACCCCAGTGCTTACAGCTACCCGTGCATCCAACTTAACCAGAAATATCTACACAACTTCCCAAGCACAGTTCGAACGACGGATGGTCGATAATGGAATTTCGTCAAGCCCGGTGATCGACACATGGTTAGTACGCCTCCGTACATTCCCTTACATATCCTAAATACCGTGCAAAGTTTCATTGCCATAGCAATAACCATCTGTGATTGCCAAGGGTGGCCCTTCCTTTCTACCCAATCCTGTATAGCATATAATCTAATAGCCTAATAATCTAAAAGTAGTAACTATCACAATTGCCGGTTAAAAATGTGAAGATTTTAGTTTTAGACTTTAGGTGCAATTGTCAGTTTTTAGGCTTAACTTTTACCTACTTTTTTATTTCGTTAGCAGCTAACGGAGAGTTGGGTTTGAGAGTAAGCTTATTCATTTATTTGACACGGGGCGGAGATTTGACGTAGTCGTGGCAACGTGATTTAAGGCCAAATTTTCAGCTATTAGGTCTAAGGAACCGGTCATTAATTATCGCCCTTGGGGAGGAAGAGGAAACGGGGGGTTCAAGAATTTTTTGGCCTTAAATCACGTTGCCACGACTACGTCAAATCTCCGCCCC
>JAHWFP010001185.1:0-25332 GCA_023313725.1 Lithobius niger | reverse complement strand
AGCTCTTTTGGGGAGTGAGCTTCCGACCTACACTCGCACGTACAGCACACATGCCTCACTCCTCCAAGGCACCTAGTCGAAGCATTTTTGCTCTAAGGTCAAGCAGGTTTGTTCCTCCCTTTCAAACAAACAAGGCTTAAGCTTCCTTCCTCTCTCACTTTCTCGTTACCATTGTTTGTCCAGGATTGGTTTGTCGGTTGCCAGGCAACGGTCCTCTTCCACTTTTGCTGTTATCTTGTTGCAGCATCTTTGAGTGAGGGGTTGTGAGAGAAGGGTGAAGGGGGAGGGGTGTTCGTGGTTACGTAAGGTGGAGGTTGCATCGTAGACTTAACGCTTGGCGTACATAAAGAAAACGTGATGGTAATCCGAGAGCAAACCTGTTCGTTGAAAGTTGACGTTACATCTGTTCATCTGTTATCGATTAAAATTGCTAACTTTTTTTTTGGCCAAGTTCGGGAGTTTTTACCAGATGCAGAAGCTAATGTTTGCAGATGGGGTCCATTCATCCATCACAAGATAAGGAGTCGGAGCGCTGCAAACCGTAGACCGAAAGCACTGTTTGCACAAAATATCCGCCTTG
This sequence comes from Lithobius niger, assembly GCA_023313725.1. Taxonomy (NCBI): domain Eukaryota; kingdom Metazoa; phylum Arthropoda; class Chilopoda; order Lithobiomorpha; family Lithobiidae; genus Lithobius; species Lithobius niger. Next base: position 24,752 of record JAHWFP010001185.1, on the reverse strand, counting down.
CTATTTCAATAATATCAATCCGTTACATCTGATGATCTGTTATCAATTAAAACTACTAACATTTTTGGCCAAGTTCTGGAGTTTTTCCCGACATAGAAGCTAATGTTTGCAGATGGGGTCCATCCATCACGACAAGATAAGGAGTTGGAGCGCTATACAACCCACAGAACGAAAGCACTGTTTGCACAAAATATCCATACTTTGCTATATCAATAATATGAATCCTGTAGGAGGGTTCGTACATTACAGACAAAACCATTTTCAGGGCTTTTTCAAGGCTTTTCACGGCTCTTCGCACAGTATACTACCAAAATTACCTTTTAATGCCAGTATTTTACCAACTGTCATTGTTATCGCCACAGTGTTCTTAGTTAGTTTGCAGTTGGAAGTTGAACCGTCGTAAAGAATGACGAACATTCTGTCTCCTCCCACCAATCGACAAGGAAGAAGGAGGAATACAGCAACAAACAGCAAGTGGAAAAGCACTCGCTCAGCTGCCCCTTCTGGCTAAAATTGCTTGCACTGCACGGCATCTCTGTCAGTCCAATCTGAGTGAAGCACTGTTGTCAGAAGAAATGGCTTCGGCTGACGAACTATTCCTAATCGTTTAGTTAATTTTATACCTAAATTAATATTGCTGTTGTGGCATAAACCTCATACTAAACAAAGCACACTCACAAAATTCAAGGCCGTTTTAAGGCACAGACAGCAAAAATTCCGATTTTCAAGGTTTTTCGATCCTTGAATTTTCGGTTTTTAAATTTTAAGGCTTTTCAAGGAATTCAAGGCCGTGTACGAACTCTGCTGTAGAGAACGAAACCATGACGAGGGTACACAGAGGTTTCTCATGTCGCTCGCTTTATAAGGAGAGAGGTGGTTACACGGCCATTTAAGTTGGAGCGAATTAAAACGGCAACGGGTACACGGTAGTTAGTACTAAGTAGATGTAGCGTCGCGTTTATCTAATCCCCCATCAACCAAACCCCTCTCTTTTCCCATGTCCCCATTCAACTAGCTTCGTTATAAGGAAGTAACAGGTTCCGCCCTAGCTTCGTGACGTTGACGCGCACTCGTTTCAACCAATCAAGGGAAAGCAGTCCTTAGAGCGACGTAGAAAATGGGTTTTAGGTGGGTACACGTACGTTAGTAAAGCTCTTCAACTCCTTACGTCAGCGTAAGAGGTGGTTTGAAATAAGGCGACTTGAAAGTGGTTTTAAGTGGTTACACAGACGTTCTTAATGTGCTCTAAGCATTACATCAACGTAAGCTAGACGTAACATAAAGCGACGTAAGAAACCTCCGTGTACCCTCGGTTCATGTTCCTGCAGGAAACTGGACATTTTTTCGCCATGGAAATGGAGCCTGAAATCGGCACCCGCAGTCACCCTTCGAACAATTCTCGTTTTTAAGGTAATTTACGCCCAGTCTTCTTTTAGAAGTGTGGTTCATAACCATTTTTAAGGGCAATCCTACAGTCAAGTGGAGATGAGAACTGGCTGGCTAGAACGGATCTCTAGTGACGATGCCCTGACAAATGGATTGTCTTTGCTCCCAACGCCATTGTGTCACCGAGCCTTCTGTCTGTTTCCACCGCAAAGCACGCCAGGCGCCTTGCAATGAATGGTCCTTCCTCCTCCTTTCCGTAGACCCCCCCACCCCCCACCCACTTCCTAGCCTCGACCGCAGACGCCGATCAGGCCACGAGCAAACCATTAATTATTTGTTATTCACTGTGGTGTTCGGTTTGGTCTGACGGAAGGAACCTTCTAGGCCCACCGCGGCGCATTTTTGTCGCGCCAAAAACCGACGATTTTGCCATCCAACGGCGTTCACGCGGAAATGGCGGGAAAGAAGCCGCCCATCCCATTCGTTCCTTTTCGTGCGCAGGCACACAGCCAGACCAATAGGTTTTAAAGCTGACTTGCCGTGGACAAAACGACCTTTTCTTCACGCTTTTATAAGGCTCGTACACAGGTGCATTCAGTCTCCCAAGTAGCTTTATGCTCCAACTGCAGAAGAATAAAACACGACAGCAGCGCCGTTTAGTTGATCAACGTGGATTTTAGCGGTTGTTGGCACCAATAGCCACATATTTGTGAAACTGCAGCTATACTCCTGTATTGTGAGAAACTACAGAGACAACAGCACCAGCAAAAAGGTGGAGAAAAAAATAACAACTCGACGAATCAAAGTGCGTAACTCCAGAAGCACTCCGTCATCATGCCGTTGATGGCTGAGAAAAGAAGGTTATAAAGGGAAGGACACGTCAACACGTTGGTTATTTGCGCCCAAATCCGACAAATCTGACCTCATGTTTGCCAATAAAACAATACACAGCTTACAACTACATCCATATATTCAGTAGAAAACGTAGCAATGGGGAGCATTCGCGTGCACGGGAGGGGGCATTACCCCTGCCCTTGTTGGAAAAATTATATCGTACTTTGGTTTCCCGAAGTACGATGTGGTTTCCCGTTAAAAGACAATGTCAAGCTATAACAAAAAGGGCCCCAGAAAAAAATGACCTAAGCGTGCCCTATTACTTGAAGTTGACCCTGCCATCTCGGAGGTCTGTGAATGCTTTTGAGGGGCGTAGAGGGAAGCGGGTGACCGCACATATCAAGCAGATAAAACAACTACAGAAAATAGATAAGAAGAATCGGCAAAAGAGCCGTTGGATTACACTGCAAAAGCTAGAGAATAAAGGTCAGAAAAACCGATAAAGGGCCAAAAAAGAAATATAAATCTTTCGATCAAACACTGCATACATTGTGTCAAACTCTGTTGAAAATTGCAATCCCTGAACAAAGACTAACCCAAATCAGGACATAAGATCCTAACTATTGAACGACGGGACCTTTTCGTGTGAATTCAGTCTGAGATATAGGGAACGGCTTATGGGTGCACAAAATGCGGAGATGAACTGATTACTGTAAAAACATACCTTTTTTTCCCTATTTTTTAAAGAATTTTTTCGGTTGGAGGTAAGTAGAAATTACGTGTTCATAGATGCAAAAATGGCCTAAAATGTTATTAGGAGTGTTACAAAACCGAATAATTACAAATATCCTCCGTTATAAAAAAAAGTATAAGCACAATTGGACACACAGTTAGCTAAATCAAGGCCTACTAAATATATTGATCCTCGTAGTATCTCGGCCACCGTTTCGGATAAAGCGTTTGCAAATAGCTCAAGTACACAAGAGTGAAGCCAATATTTGGCACAGGATGCAACGCGGAAGGGTAAAAACGACACTTTTAAAGATTGAATTACTCAAAACTGACATCTCAGAGGAAGCTGGTTGATTTACTCCTGTTTTAAGCAAGGAACGTAGGGAGACCATCCTCCACATATTAGTTTACATTCTATGAATAACAGAGGGCCATAAGAAAAAAAAACGAACCATGCCCGTGGCTATATTTCACTTTTATGCCACAACCCAGAGTGAAGCGTTATTTCCGTCTTGTTGGGTATGATGCTTGCTTGTATAATATGATGGAGGGGTTTAGAGTGTGCCGCGTTTGCCTTGGGGTTAGGCGAAACGAGCAGATGGGGATGTTTCTGGTCAAGTAGAAAATGGGCCTGTGGGGAAAATTCGGAACAAACGCTACTTGACTCTGATTTATGGGCGACAGATGATCGTCACGCCCGAACGTTGCTTGCGTTTGGTCGTCCGCGGGCCTGTCTCGCCGTCCGTCACGCTAATTTCCGGGATAACTAACTTCCTATATACCTGGAAACGTTCCACGTCGCATCCCCAGACATCCCCGTCGCATCCCCGCATCTGGAAACAGTCAAGAGCGCATTCGCACACACGAATATATGATTAAGTTAATGGCGGCAAGAAAAAAAATAAAGCTAAACATGGCAGAGCTGGGGCACAACGAGGAGGGTGTATGCGTACGGGCTAAAAAAAAAAATCACCACATGGTGTGGGCTCCTCTTCTTTCCCCTCCCTCCCATATGTGGGTCAGCTGGTTTGTTTACATAAGGCCAGGGCGGTGAAATCCTATCAGCACTCCCAACCTCTTGAAGCCGTTCGTCCTGAGCGATATGTAGGGTCGTAAAAAAGACAAGAGCAGGCCTAAATTACGGTTCTGTCAACAAAGGATTGCTTTACAAAACACCGCTGAGTGAGAGTTTCTAATTTATATGCTGGGGGATGTTTTCTGGAACGAATTTACGCGATGTTGCGCGGATGAAAGACTTTTTTTTTTTTTTTCGTTTCACATGTTGCGAATTGGACGGATTGGAAACGACAATGTTTTTAAACTCAGCCTAGGTGCCTGAAAGAGCTAATCTGATCCTTGGCTGAAAAGGGAAACCTGGAAAGGTCCCTACCAGTCTGAATTCGCCTTCGCCTTCTCGCAGCTTGAAGCTATAGAAATTACCTGAAATTCCAACATGGCGGCGGTTTTAGCTCTACCGGCTCGCAACGAATATAGTCAATATGCGAGTTCAGAAGCGACTGAGAAAATCGTTTCGTTAGGAGGAATTCTTTATCTTATTGTCACGGGTTTTAAGACAGCAAGGATTTACTCAATTGATGTCGGCTTTAGCTAATCCAGGTAGCGTTGTTACCATGGCAACGACACATTTGCCATCGCGATTAAATTCTAGTTGCGAAAATGCAGAGGCAAGCCGTTGAATAAATGCGCCCTTATGCTGGACAATGACTTGCGAGTATAGGGCAGTGACACGACGTATAGTATTATTGTGTATAACTCTATGGTGGAGCCAGTGACTGGGTTAGCTGCAAGGAGCACTGGAGGGAGAAAGGCATAACGTCTTATTGAAGCCAATGCTATTAGGCTGCGTTTACAATATAAAAGCTTGTGCGTGAGCGTGGCGCTCGACGCTCGACGCGTACGCCAGTTTATGAGCAAAGCAGTGCGCGCGGACAATCTGCTTGGCTCACTCGTGGTATCATAACGCTAAGCAAACGCTCTTTCATTTACAAATCAAACGCGTGAGCAGGAACGTGAGTTTGATAATGCTGGCCGATACTCCGTTCCAACTATGCTGTTTCACAACTTCCCCCTTCTATAGCACCTCGATGCCATACGGGTCAAGGTCACTGTAATTAAGATATCTGGCCGTTTATTTTGAGCATTCAACCGTTTAGCACACCACGTTGTCCTTTCTTGTGGCGCCGATGGAATCCGATGATGCCGCCATTTTTTTTTTATCCCAGCATGCAACAACTAAGCGTGCGAGCGTTGCTTGGCGCTCACTGATCTAGGTCCAGTAGATATTCGCGTGACGCTTGAAAATAGCAAAACGCGCGCGTTGGCGCACCTGCTCTACAATTGTAAATGGTCGCGCTTAAGCGTTGAGCATGAGAAAAACTCTAGTTTCACGCGTCGAAATCAATATTATAAATGCACCCTAAGACTGGATTTCTTAAGCCTATAACGCGCGATTTTTGAAAACAACGTTCTTTTAAGCGTAGAAATCCGCTCTCAAAGCACTGTTTTGACTAGAAGTGCCGTTGTTTTCCGTTACATTTTAATCTAGTGCACCTTGTAGCTATTTACCTACAAATGGCGTCTCGTAGCCAAAATGACGTCACATGACGCTGCTTTATACGATATGGAATATTCGGCTGCGGCTGACGGCTTTGAGGGTGGAGGGCGGGGGGGGGGGGGGAATAGAGAACCAAGTGTGTCACAATTTGTGAGTCATAAATTTAAGTCCGATCTTCACGCCTGCTGTCTTGACAAATATGGTAATAGCAGTCCCGACGAGTTAGAACGTCATACGGCGTTATATCATTCTCTTAATGTGAATGTGAACTAACTTGCATATAAGCAACCTCGTGGCCCAACCGTGCAGATGTCTAACATGATTAAAACTGATGCTGATTACATGCTGCAAATATGTCGGCATTGCAACTTAGAGAATGGAACACAGAGTAACGAATTAGTTTACTAATACAAAAGCACCTTCAGTTAACATCCCCCGTCAGTTTAATTAATCCTCCAGTCAGAAAATCCCGGAATCCTGTTATCTGTTTTATTAACTTTACCAAAACTTTACTAACTTTTACTAGTTTTACTAACTTTGGTTTATTCAAAAGAGTGCAAGTTCTTTTTTTTTTAAATTTAAAATACATTTCTTTGAGTCTCAAGTCAGCTGAAGCAATTTAATGCTCGTGTGGCTGAACCGGCTCAATTTTGAACATTACCAGATGTTTTTGAGAAGAAGAAATATCTGGTAAAGGGAGGAGCCAACCCGTGGATTCGAACCGGGAATCCTCCGATCATCGTAGGGACCAAAAGCTTGTCAAGAATAGGCCGGAATAGTTCCCATAGACGCTGAAGGATCATGGCTGCCTATTACGCTACCCTAGCCGGCTCTCTCACCGCTCAGCCACGATGACAACAATGGTTGCGTCCATTTTGAACTTAATTTAAAGATGTTACTTAGAAAAGGGTTTATTGCGTAACGACAGAATACTACAAACTAAAGCGATACCATGGTTGTGAAAAACCCGGGTTAAACTAACCCAAGTGGGTTTTTTTTCTGGGGTTTTTATCAAATTTTGCTGTTTATTTAAACTCTTTTGATGTTTTCTGAATTTTTTTTAATGTTTTGTGCACTCAGTGTTGTTTCAATTCTGCTTGTAAGCAGTAGCCTAAGTTGAGCTGACCTCTTTTGTGAATCGGTTTAATAGGACCTCGTTCATTCCGCCCCTCTCTTTGAACTCTAATTAAACCATGCGCAATGGTTGTTTGTCGTGACGTCACCATGAGTTAGCCAATGACGAACGAGAACAATGGCTGTTTGGCCGTCCGATTGGACTAGCCCAGTCACGTGATATGAACGTCAGCAAACAGCCATGGCGTGTGGTATAGAGTAGCAACGCCCCCGCCGTCTAAATTTAAGTATCTGGGTCAGTCGAAGATCGGCTGTTGAAAAAATTGATCTCCAATACAGTTTTTTTTAATTACTAACCTCCAAAAATTGTAAAAACCCACTTACTGGGTTTAATACAGTTTTTTTGTGTGTGAAATAACCCAGTCGGTTTTATAGGGCTGGGGTTAATCACGCTAACCATGAGCAACACACAGTGGTGTGCACAGGAGGGGAACGGGGAGGGGGAGGGGAATTGCCCTGCTTTTTTTCGCCTTTTTGCCTCTTTTTGTAAAAAGGAAATGCCCTATTTTGGTTTTCTGAACCGATAAACGCTGGTGCTGCAGTCAGTGAAAAGGGCTAGGGGCCTAAAAAGGAAAAAAAAAAAGACGAGGAAAGGGGCATAAAAGGGTAATAAAGAGAGACAAGCTAAAAAAAGACTGACGAGCCCAAAAAACCTGTGATCTTTTACAAAAGTTGCCCATGCCCTTTTGGTGGTTTGTGCACGCTACTGGCTATACACGTTATTCTGTTGCCAACCCTATGTTGTAGTTTTCTGATATCAGTTTTTTTTTAACCAACACAACATAACGGAAGGAAATGTCTAATGATTTTTACGGCTTATAAAATTTACAATATTTGCATTCCTGGCACAGGCACGTGCAGGCAACGCCACACAAACATGGAAGTTGATAGCGCTGCAGTCATGAATCACACAGATACATTTATTCATGCACCTCGCTTCTTCACCCATGAAAAAAAAAACGTCCAAGACGAACCGCCGACAGATAAAAATCTAGCAGCCGCATCCTCCCCGTGCACAGATGGCACTGCCATCGCCTTCACCAACAAAGAGCCTCTATATCGGTGAGCGAGGAAGAGAAGCCGCTCAAAGCCGGGTGTTCTTATCACAGAAACAATGCAACAACGGAAGTGAAAGAAGCAATTACACAAAGGCCGGTTATGGGTAAAGATTTAAGCATTGATGGACGCAAACTGATTTCATATTCGCATGTCGGCGAGGAAAAAAATCCAAACCTAAAGAGGTTCTTCAAACCGCAGAGCATCCTGCTACCCTAATACTCCACAACGCGAACACCATACCGGAATACATCGTCATCCTCTGTCATACGGAAACTCGCATGGCGAACGCTTAGTGAACTGGAAAATTTACATTGCCCACAATATCACGGGCGTACTAGGGGAGCCATTTCGGCCTGGAAATGGTTAACATAGGCCCCTCTCTTATGGCATTTAGTAGAAATCAGTCATCAAGAAAAAATTTTAATAGGTCCCCGATAGGCCCCCAACACGGGAAACTTTCCCTTTTCCCGTATGGGCAGTACGCCCCAGTACAACATCCTGTCTCTCTAACTATTTTTGTTATTATTTCCAATCTCCTCATTCAGCTGCATAAATAATGGACACCAGTGACTGACGCACACCTAACCTGCCGGTGGTGCAGAAATGCCGATGATCGCATGCACTAAAAGTGACATTGCGCTGTTCAAGAAACTACAAAACTGTGTGATCTTCGCTATGCTTTACCCGCCCTAGGTAATTAAGAGCTTCACAAATCAAGTAATGACGATATGTCTCTGAAAACACAGGCCTTTCAGATGGCCACAATCAGGTCATGCCCCCAACAAGAGCTAAAAACAGGGGTCTAGTAGGTAAAAATACCCCCGGAAAAAAATATCCCGGAAAAAATACCACTGGAAAAAATCCCTGGTAAAAATACCCCCGCAAAAAATGGCCCCGGAAAAAATACCCCGGAAAAAATACCCCCAGGAAAAAATACCCCAAAAAAAGTCGTTTTTATTCTTATGAAAAAATACACCACAATTGACGTAAGACAACTAAAATTTTATTTTGTCAGAGCAGTGTTAATTAACTTCTCACAAAGAATGATAACTGAAGCGAAAATCCTCAAAGAGTAATTTTCAACGTACGTTTTCCGGAAAGTAAAAACAGTCACTAGTTCGACAAATGCCCGCATGGTGCCACGATTCCGTGCAGAAAAAAACACCATGGATAAAGAAGCTTGAACAAAAAAATAACCAAAGAAAAAAAAAAACTAAGGAAAAGACAACTGCAACAACCCGAATTGTTTCGTCGATGTTTTTTTCGTATTATTGTTTTTGTTATTGGAAAGGTTAGTTTGGGTCAGTTGGCTTATGTCGAAATTCACAAGGCAGGCAAAGGAAGTTGGAAAGTAAAGGAAACTTATTTTTTTCTGCGTTTTTTGTTCTGTTTGACTAAATCGAAACTAATCACACGAAAACACATGGTAGATTCTGTTAAAAAATACAAATACGTAAATTATTTTTAAGTAATTATAAACCTTTCAGGCGATCTCGGGCCTTATCATTTGACTTTGTGTGTGGAAGAGACACTGGGTTCTAAAATATCGGATACTTTAATTCAGATTTTTAAAATTGGTTATACTACAGGACTTGGGTATTTCACAGGGCTATATTCCCAAAGGGATATTTTTTCCGGGGGTATTTTTCCGGGGATATGTTTTTCCGGGGGTATTTCATCCAGGGGTATTTTTTTTCGGGGGTATTTTTTCCAGGGGTATTTTTTACCTATATTCGAAACAGGTCGTCAAGTAAAGCACGCGTCCGCAGTCCAGAAGATGGAGTCGTGGGCTCAAATACAGCAGGATATCAACATCAACACAGCGCATAAAAAGGCTAAAAGAAACAAAATGGTGTTCAACGAAGAAAAGAGCAAAGTTGTGAGGATTTGGAGGCGAAGGTCATACAAACTACACCTTGAATGGAAATCCCCTTGACGTTGTTTCATAGATGAACGACCTTTGAATCATCATCGACAGGAAATTGAGGTACGACACACAGTGCTTGTCTGTGGCTAAAACAGCCAGCCGTTGGATTTATTTCTTTAAAAAGCATATTTCCGTTCGGAGCACTGGCGTCAAGCATAAAATTATTAGTGTCTTTATTCAACCTATTAAGGAATACTAGGCCCAAATCTGGCCACCAGGATACCAGGAATACATTGCTTGTGGGGAAAAAGGTCAAGGACGAGCAACAAAATTTCTTGCTGGCGTACCTCACTTGCCGTACGAGCAAAGGCTGCAACAAATCCAGCCTACCTCTGGAACAGCGAAGAATCCATGGAAACATGCTAGTTGTGTTTAAACTTTTCAATAACCACTTGCCATGCTCTTTTAGAGAACACTTGAAAGTGAACGAAATGCGTAAAGCGAGAGGTCATTGCTACACCTTACTGAAACCAAGGGTTCGAACCAACTGTGGAAAGTTCTCCATCTGGTTTAGAGCCGTTACACCTTGGAACTGCCTTCCGGAACACGTCATGAAGGCAGCGTCTGTTGAAATCTTCAAGAGATATTTTGATGAGCTTTATAACCTTTAGCAGACCTTTGTTTTCTTCTGACCGTCATTCTATTATGTTTAGGGGTGGCACGATAATCGATAATTGGGGATAAAATTCTTTGTTGGTTATCGTACCGCACTTTTTCTGATTTATCGAATTATCGTACAAACCCCCAAAGCTTAAATTGGCATATCTCGGGAAACCGTAATAGCTAGAAACAAGTGGTTTGCAGCGTTCCATGCGGAATTACAAGGAATCTCCAACCAAGCGTGCAATACTGTTGCTAGCCACTTTAAGTGATTGAAGAGTTAAATTAATGCAAACAATATTTAAGCATCAAGTAACGGCACAACTGCTAAATTGTTTCTACACGAGGAAGCGATGGACGATGACAAGTGCATTTTCTTGTCGACTGGTTAAATGGCGATTGCCACACAACTCACATTCGTGAAGGTTGCAATGTAGGCTTCAGCCAAGGTTTTTTTTTTAATTAACAAAACTAAAATGGTTATTCCAGCCTCAAAATTGGTTTTATCGAGATATTATCGATTATCGCGATAATTTTTAAAGTTTTATCGGAATAAAAAAATTTTGTATCGTGCCATCCCTATTATGTTATGTTATATAAGGTCAAACTCCCCACAGGAATTGTAAAATATGCAAAACTTGGGGAAGGGGTGGCGTAATAAACTTACCCAGCCCCTAATTTGTGGTTGTTTTTAGATCTACACGGTTTTCTTTGGCGCCTTCCTAAATCCCGTGTTTCTTGAATAATTTCTAAACCCCGTCAACGAATTTGCAAGCTAAGTAAAATACAATTTTCCAAGTTAGTCATGGAGAAAGTCATTGTGGAATTCTTTGTAACCCAGCAAACGACGACGGCATTGCGTATCGCCGTGGTCGCAAGTTGGTGCCAGTCGATGGGCGGGAGAGTGCACCGTCGCGGAACCCGAAAATGACTTGAGGCACCCCGCAGTCTTTCTACGAGTTTCCCATCCTTTGACTCTTCTGGGTTTTGAAATGGCCACAAAGTCGGAATATATACTCTTTTTACAGCCGACGTTTTAAAGAGAGAACCGTTTAAAGTCGGAGCCAACTGCCTACGTGCCTAGCCGTTGGAACCGACGCAGAATGCCGGTTCGCCAACCTAAGTTATTCGCTCTACGTTCTTCAAGATTTTTGGTGCATTCAGAACGTCACGTACCCTAAGGCGTAAAGCAACTGTAACGAAGATCAACCATGTCATTTTTGGGCATCAAACGGTAAGGCGAGTTTTACACAAGTGCTCGTTTGCGTTTTTTAGTCTACGCGCAACTTTGGAGACTGGATAACGTGTGCACAGAAAAGCAGCACAACGCGTTTACGTACGAACTTTACTGGAAACAATGTACACATTGTACATATATCTTAAATGGGGATTTAATTTTAAATCTTTACGTACATCATCGATACAGCAGTCTATATGGCGAGGGCCTTGCAGTTAGCCAATACGTGCAAGAACTTTACTGGAGGCAATGTACATTGTATCTTAAATGATGGCTCTCTTTACATACATCATCGATACAGCAGACTGTGTGGCGAGGGCCTTGCAGTTAGCCAATATGTACACGAACTTTACTGGAGGCAATGTACATTGTATCTTAAATAAGGACTTCATTTTAGCTCTTTACATACATCATTGATATAGCAGACTGTGTGGCGAGGGCCTTGAAGTTAGCCAAAAGACATATGTGTACGAACTTTACGGGTGGCGATGTACATTGTGTCTTAAATAAGGACTTAATTTTAGCTGGAAGTTGGAAGTTTGCTTTATCACTGTAAACAAGTCAAGAATAATGAACACGGTCAAGAATTTCCTCATAATGTCCCAATGGGAGCAGGATTTCAAAATTTGCCTGTAAACATGATGCAAACAGGAAATAACGTCATATGTCAATATGGCGCCGGCCCCTTCACAGCTGGCTACAGCTACTCTTAATTTGTGTATATATGCGTTTTTATGCGTGCTACTTTGTAAGTAGTCACTCCCTTGTTTTATGTTTTTATTTCGTAATGCATATTCGTTAGTGTTTTGTTTGTTGTAGGTGAAGAAGACCCTAATACACAGGGTTGAAAATTTGAAAAGAAAAAAATTGCTGCTGTATGTACTTGTGAGTTCATCTGCCCGTCAAGAAGCTACCATTTTAAAATTAAAATTTAACGATTTCTGGTTTTAAACTAAAACCAAGTTTAACCACAACTAATGTTTCTTTTGGGATGTTCAACGATAGTACGATATTTTCAAAATCTCATCTTGCCTTCCCTAGTTCAGAGTAGGGTTTATAGGCCTTATTCCGCTAATTTAAAGCGGGACCGCTTTTCACACCAAATAAAACGGACTGTACTTCAACGCACTTCCAACTTACGAATGATATATAGGATGACAGAGGACGGTTTTCGGACCGAACATTTCCTTGACCAGCGGCCATTATCGGAGAGGGCCGTTAAAGCAATAGGGGTGAGTCACCGCCGGAATAGGGGAGGAGGTGGAGGAACTTCCGTTCTCAAGGCCACTACTGAAACCTACCAGGCCGTAATAGTTTCCGCCATCCATGAATGGGCTCTATGGACTTGCCGAGTTTTTTTTTTCTCCTTCTATTTCTTTCCTTTCCTTTTCTTCTTCCTCATTCGCTCAACACGTTTATCGGAAGAGCACACTGTTTGAAGGGGGGAGGGGAGAAGAAGAGGGAAGAGGCACTTGTCCTTTTGTATCTGGTGCAATTTTCCCATCTGTCCCGACCAATTGTCTCTTCTTTGTCTCTTTAAGCCATGTTCTTCCTGCACCTTATCGTTTCTGCAGAAGATTCGGGTGGATGTGAGGGTGGGGGACGAAGGGGAGAAGGGGTTGATGAGGAGCGAGAAATTCCCAGGAGAATAGGTTCGTGACGTTTCAGAGGACTCGCGCCTCGACTCACTGATCACAGGGTCCTTCCCAGTCCTTCAGTCCCTCGTTCAGCCAGGCAGTGCCGTGGCTCTTGGTTCACTCTTTGAACCCGCAAAAATGAACTTGATGTGGCCCCGTCACTCAACCAATCGAGTGACGGAGGCAACGAGGGTGTAGCCCTCACGAAGAGTGTCAGTTGCTTTATTCGTTGAAGCGTCGCTGGCTAGAGAGTGGTGTAAAGGATGCAGGATTTTCGAAAACTGTCCGTATTATTTTTAAATTCGACTGAATTATGAAAACGTTTTCTAAAGGGTGTTGCCAGAGAGTGGAAAGTTCTGTTGGGGTACAGTGCAGGGTTGGCAACAATCAGGGACGGGGAAGGGGGTAGGGGTAGAGAAGGTTGGGTGAGGAGAGAGAATAGCACGGATGCCACAGAGTGAAATATGTAAAATTTTGGCTTTTCTAATAAAAAAAAAATTTTTACCGTGCCACAATCGATAAATAAATTTCGCTCCGCTACAGTTGAATGACGAAGAAATTCAACTTGAGGAGTTCATTGACCTACGTTGGCCAGTGAGCCAGGTTATTTGGTTTGTCGATAGATGGTGCTGTAACTATAGCACTGCGGAAATGTCGCTGTTCTTTTGTTCGAGGAGATACCCGAAATGCAACGTGCCCACGCTTCCGAATTCGTCGCGTCGCTGAAGGCGAGCAAAAAAACGTGTAAAAAATAGATGTGAAAAATGTGAAAATGTTTAAAATTTGCGTGCGAAGAAGTATGAAAAAATGTGCAAAGATGTAACGTGAAGAAAATTTGAAAAACTAACGAACCCCGGTGGCACCCCAGGAATAGAATATTGCAGACAAGACTTCGCAATGTAGTTTATAATAGCTTCGAGAAATTTGCCCGCACTACCATGGGAAACCCAATCAATACTGTCAGTGGAAGAGATTACGCATTTGTTTGAGTTGATAGCCAAATCAACGTACGAGTGAAAAAATTTAGTTAATAGCAGAAAACAAACTCGGAACGTTAAGGTGAAATTGTATGGATTCAGGAATCCGGTAATCACTCACAACATAACAAGATGCAGTTTTGGCACTTGTCTCACTGTAGTTGCATTGCGGTGCTCATCGAATGAACAGATTCACATCCAACATGGCGACTCAATAGCTCATTTCGACAGAGCTACAAGCTCTATCGTAAAGGCAGAACATTTACAAGCACACTGAAGCAAACGTATGTTTACAACACAGTAAAGGCGGAACAACACTGGATTAGATAAATGTAGACGATGTCTTATATTAATTACTGCTGACGTTAATTCCCTTGCGTTTCAGCAACCTTGCCTATGTATGGGTATGCTTAAGCCACGCAGGAAGACTAGCTGTCGTTGGCTTACCGTAAATTTTACGCTGTTATCTAATAGTTTTTAAACAAGCCATGATACTGAACGTAACATAACATGTCTCAAATTGAAGGTAGCCATCTTGGGGTGTTCCATATTGATGTCCCCATATTAGGGTGTCATTTTTGTTCCCTAAGTTCGGTTGGCAACATAACATAACAAAACATGAAGAATGACAGGTAGAAGAAAAACTTAAATATCCCAGGAGGTGAACAATACTCAGCTAGAGGAGGGGGGAGGGGGTTTGAGACTCAATGGCGCGTCGACAGCTAGGTCATTAGCACCAACATCAGTCACTGTGCAGTGGTCCGGGTTACAACTGCGCCACTCACTACAGAGATGTTAAACAAACCATCCAAAGAGTTTCTTAAGGTTTCAACAGTGGCAGACTTCACGACGTGTTCAGGAAGGTACTTCCAAGAAAGCTCAAAACCAGATGAAAACTTTCCGTAGTTGGATCTAACTTGATTTTATTAAAGTGTAGCGGCGATCTCCACTTTTACACATTTAGTTTAAGTTAATGTGTTTCTAAAAGAGCGAGGCAGCCATTATTAAATAAATTTAAACAGACAAGCACGTTTCCATGGCCACCAAATTTTCTTCCCCCCCCCCCCTAAACATGAAAACAGTGCAGAAAACACATGAAAATTAACAAACTTCCTTAAAATATTCACAACAAGATTTAATCCAGGTCAAAAACTCACATATAGCGATGAATACTCACCTCGTCTTTAAATCGACTTCGAACTTGCTCAGTCCGAGTAACGATTTGGGATCCATGACGTGGGTAAATTCCTCCGAGTACCGCCGAGTAGTGCGGTTCCCCTCCCCATTTCTATGCACACGTTCTACACGAGAGGGCGTGTAAGTGCTCGAGGGAAAACGTGGGCACGTGATCGGTGGATGGAGAGCAGAAAGAAATCTTCGCGAGTAACGGAAAGAACGATCTCAAGAGATTTATACCGAGCAGACTGAGTGAGAGAGAGAGACGGTAACAAAGTTGAGATCAACTTCGTTTCAGCGTTTGGAACGGAGCAATGGATAAGACACAGCTACCAGTGGTTTTACTCTTCTACACAGCCGAAACTACTGATAAGACTACAGCACAGACTTCGTCAGTCCGTCCGTCCGTCGCCTTTTTTTTTCAACTCCGAACTGGTGCCAGAGAGAAACAAACGGTTTTCACCATTAGATTCACCGTCCTAAAATTAGTAAAAAAAATATAAATAAACCGGAAGCATGAAGCGGAAGTGGCCCACAAATGATCGAAAGTGGCCGACAGGTGAGCCCGTTATCTATGTAACGGCACCACTAGAGTCAACGTCTAAACATCAGTTTAAAGTAATGTTTAAAAAACGGAAGTAAGAAGCGGAAGTGACCCACAAGTGACCGGAAGTGGTCGAGTGGGCCTATCATCTATGGAACGGTACCAGATAGAGAAAAACTGTTTTCATCATTAGAGTCAGCATCCAAAAATTAGGTATAATTAATTAAAAAAAAAACCGGAGGTAGGAAGTGGAAGTGGCCCGGAAAAGGCGGAAGTGCACAAAAGACTGGTTGCGACTAGGTAGTTGCTGCAGCCAATTTTTTATTTTATTTTTGGTTCCCGATATTTATTGAACCATTTGAGTCACGATTTTACTTCCCGTCTCTTTTTATCATGTTCATAAGGGCGGTCGTGGGGTCGAATCACCAATCAATTAATTTGAGGAGGCCATTAATCGCCAGCATGTACTTGCTCGCTTTGCTCGGGGTTCCCGTGAACCCTAAACTAACTGCGCACGAAGACTTATTACCGGTCTGTCCTAATTTTGGTAGGCTGGGATGCCAACATTTAAACACCAGCCAACGCATAACCTAACGAGAATAGATACGTGACACGTACTGAAACTGAAGCAGAGTTTTCAGCATATATGAGGGTTTTTTTTACACCTGATGAAATTATGTGAGCAGAGCACGTACAACATTTGGTAAGTAGGTGAAGGTTTGTTAGATCGCTTAACTTTCGAACTGTGTTAATCGGTGGGAATTGACGTTTGACATCGCGACTTCAAAAAGGTAAAACTTCTCTGTCTTCTGTCAGTTCGAAAAAAAAAAACAAGAACAGTTTGTTCAAACACAATACGTATAGTGTTGAGCTGACTGATACCTGCAGGGTGCACATCAGCCAGGTTGATAAACCGAAAAACAATTTCACGTCCTAATCCAATTACAAGAAACACTTACTCACTCGGCTGGTAACTGCAACCAAAAATAACAAAACAAATACTTAAAAACACATATTTATAAACAACGTCGCATAATTTTCCAAGGCGAAACAGTTTTAGTAAACATACTAAATCTTTGAAGTGAACAGTTCGACGAATCTCATAAAATTTCACCATGTTTCATGTATGTCCTTGATATAAATAATGCGCCGCTGTGGAGCTATTGGGGGGGGGGGGGGGGGGGGGGGGATTGGTTTTGTTTGTGTATTTATTAGGTAGCGCGTTTTTGGGCGAGGCTGCTTTTTAAAAGCACCAGCGATTGAAGGCAGGGAATTTTGTTTTGTGTTATTTATTCACCAACATTTTTTTTTAGATTCTTAACTCAAATTAGTCTCTCATTTCAGGGAATATTTAATTATCACGATATGAGTTACACGAAATCTTAATTCAATTTCACACTTCGTCGCATTTCGTTTGCTTACTTTTGTGTCGGAAATGACGTTCGTATCTCCTTAGAGACCCGGTGTTAGTTTCTCCGCAGGCAGTTCAAAATTTCCTGTTGTTTCTCTTCGACTGAAGCTGAAGCCTAATAAAGTTAGTACTTTTTCTCTCTGTCCTATTCAAAGCAATGCTAACACTTTCTTGAAGTAGATAGCTACTGAACGGAAAAAAAAGTTACATTCCAAAGCTCAACGCGAGCTTTGTGACACGAGCAAGCACAGTCTAGTGGTCTGTAACCTCAACTAGAAACCAAGAGACTGCCGGTTCGAATCACGTGATTGGCCCAGGTACAGATGGGATTTAAAAAAAAAATACATCCAGTTTAACAGGGGAAAATTTTTAAATCAGCTACATTTTCCTTCTAACATTTTCCTTCATTTGGATTTTTTCCCGCAGTAAATGCGAGCCTAAATATGTTGAAAAGATAAGTCCAAAGTTCACCATGTCAACACAACCCGACGTTTCGAGTTGACTCCATCTCAGTATCAAGGGAATAAAAACTCAATAAACAAAAAATTCCGTAACAGACAGCCGAATGCAGGCAAAACAGCCCAAGTCAAAACAACAATTCGAACAGTTTTTAAAAGGCGAAATTTAAATTTTAAAAATTGAAGAAAGAGGAAGAGGCGAGTGACCACTGTGCTGAAAGCACCACTTCTTCGTGTGCTTGTGCTTATATTTCTACTTTTAGCACAACGAGGTCACTCTCCTCTTCCTTTTTACAATTTTTTTTTAATTTTAAATTCTCGTTTTTAAAACTTGTTCGAATTGTTGTTTTGACTTAAGCAGTTTTACCTGCATTTGGCTGTCGCTTATGCAATTTTAAGTGTATTGTGTTTTTATTCCCATGATAATGACCTGGAATCAGCTCGAAACGTCGGGTTGTTTTGACATTGTGCACTTTGGTCGTCTCTTTTTCAACATACTTCATCACAGTGCTTGCATTTTCCTTGCTTAACCTAAATGACAGAAGATTTCAGAAGCTCCCTTAATTTTTGTTAAATATGCACAGCTCTAACCCCCCCCCCACTTTCCCTCAAATTCCCCCTCACACACAGATTGCCATATACCTAGTTTTCTTCCTAGGTAGAAACAGAATTTCTTTTTTAAATAGCAGCTCCAAATAGGGGAGGGGAGGGGTGGGGAGGACGGGAAGGCGTGATCTTACGTTTGCTCCACAAGCTTATCGTTGATATTTTTCAAATATTAATAATAATAAAAACTTTATTGACACTCCAAAGGTGCAGAGTTGGCAACTAGGCCACTGACACCAGTTCTGTAAATTTAAATAATTGTAAAAGATTCTCAGTAATTCCAATAAAAATAAGTAAGAAGTTATGGAAATAAGGCCTATAATTGTGGTCTCAAGAATTAATTTGGTGTCGGCCTGAACACTTCAAAGTTTCCTGCATCTTCCACATTTTAAATAACTGACTACCCGATTTTATTCGATCTGAAATATCAGTCTGGTGTTTCAGGATTTAACGGCTTCACCATGTTAGAAACCATATTTTCAGAATACCATGAGTTTCGTACTGTTTCAGAAGAACAATATTGCAAAGACTTTGCACTAAGGTGAAGCCTAACCAACCATGCTAGCCCCCGCTACCGTGAGTAAGCTTCGCCTCTATGCATGGATTCCATCCGAGCGCAGGAAACGAAAAGCTCCGCACAGCGTAGCTTTCCTGCACTACACTCGTGCTTGCCAGGCAATGCGCTGTGGAACCATCGTGAGACACTACACGACACGTAAAGACGTTGAACTCTCCAACATTTAACCATATGCCCAGTTTCGTCACCGTAGACACTCACCTTGTTGCTAAAACGGAAAAAAAATATCTATTTTTTTTTTGTAAACGTGATAATTCGATTTACAAAGAAGAATGACGTTTTTTACCGCATTTTCTTAAAACAAACAACTGTTGCTTTCAACAACGATAATTTCAACTGCTTCCCGATAAACTCAATGTTCATACTGAAGAGCACTGCAGTCCTAATTTCCTGTATAAGGCAACTGTTCACTTTTGCACAGAAGAGTAAAATTGTTGTAAAATTCTAAACCAGTTTCTCACGCCACCAATTTTTTTTTGTATTAAATCAGTATTGTGAGGTGCTAAGGGAGTGGACGATAAGTTTCGAGTCAAGCCCAATTCTTATTCCATCCTTACTGCATAGCTAGGGGACTTTGCAGATAGCATCACATATTAGGCATCGGCATAAAGGTTTCCACTCGATTCTACCCTTCGTTTTTCTGCAGAGAGTCAACTGCCTCTCCAATACCAACTGAGGATCCATCGTTCGGGCTGCCGTATTTTTACGCGCGAGAACAATACGACTACTACCAAGGCTTTACATCACGCGACTAGCTTACCCCCTGAACAGGCTCCAGCTGGTCGGCAGTTGGGACTCGCTCGGTGCATAGCTGTTGGCGCTCGGCCAATTCCCGTGTTTAGGCGGCAATGAGACGGGCTCTTGCAGCTAATGCTAACAGCAAGGTGCACCACGAAGTGTTGGCGTCTTACTGTACAAGTAAGTCGTTACAGTATTTTGTCGCGCAACTAATACAAACATTCCACGTTCTAAAAGAAATATATTTTTTTCGACTCAACCCCCCCCCCACCCACCGAAAACCCCCACCGAAGGAGTTGCGCATCCCCTATTATTCCCCATAGCTCGATATATTAGGCGCGTCAGTCGATACTAACAGGATTGCTGCTTCAAGACAAAAGGCAGTGTCCTACGTCACGCAGCGCGACCAGTATTTCCACTCAGCGTCCCTAACACCGCAAACTCCCGCCAACAAGGGGGCACGTGGCCCACGAGCTTGTTAACGGCGTTCTTCACTTTTGAAGGCGTCTCTAAAAATAGCCCCCGGGGATTTGGCTTCCCCCGTTGCGAGCACCAAGACTAACACAATAACCGACCTCCTCCTCCCTGCACAACTGCATTTTTCATTCGACTCCGGGGGTATAGTCTTTTTTTTTTTAAAGGGGGATGGTTGGGTTTGGAGGGTGGAGACGGGGTTTGACGACGCGCAGTTTGCAGCTTGTACTTGTACGTTTGAAAAGAGTCGGCCCACATCTTCATTTCCTTTGATACGCCGATGTCGATATTTATTCTGGCCACCATCAGAAATAAAAGAGACATCAAAGCGATGTAAAGAAAGCACGTGTAAAGTTAACACGCACAATTTTCCAATACTTTAATTAATGAAGAGTGGCAATGGTTTTGCTTTTGTAGGGAGTTCAGACGCACAATGGTTAACTGCCTTTCCCCCCCCCCCCCCCCACCTTTCACGCTACCCTGGTCGGTAGTCCAGGCGGAGACTTTACCAAGGTCCTCTTTCAAGGGGTTCGACCAGATCCGCAAACCACCAGTAACCAGGCTGAGCTCTCTGACCGCTCAGCCACAATGACCACAATGCTTATGTACTTTACTTATACACCCCCATCCCACCATTTTTTTTTACAACGGATCTTTATTGATCTCCTCACGAATGATAATTTTAAAGTTAAAAAGTTGGAATTCAGCCAAACTTCGGAAGATTCCTATCGCTGGAACTTAAATCATAAAAGATTATTATACTTGTGTATCGCGTCTTGGACTTCCCAAAGAAAGGTCCAGTGATTGAGGCTTAAAAAAGCGTCAACAGCTAGGTCATTAACGCCCACCTCAGTCACAGTTCAGTGGGCCGGTGTGCCACTGCGCAACACATTATAGAGATAATATAAGCTTTACCACGCAATGCGCAGAAGGAAGACGGAAGGGGGGCGAGCCACTAACATCGTTCGTAGAAGTTTGGGGATGGGGGAGGTTCCTTGATGTTGACCAAACCCCGATCTGTAGATTCCCCAGATTGTATAAACGAAACACCAGATAATTTGAAATCCAGTTCCTTAAACAGCAATTATGCCTCTCATTTTGTTCATTTCATTCTGTTCTACATCTTTCTTTTCCATGATGTTGTTTTTAAGGTTTTAGACAACAATCGTGACTGAATAAGACGTGCCAAAAGTTATCATTGGGGCGAGGGTGCGTTGGACATTAAACCGATACAAACGCGCATTTCTCGTAAAATATTTCCCTATATCGACATATTGCTTTGTAGTGAGCAGGCAAGCGACGGATTTCCCACTTATTGATATTTTTTTTTCTCTCCAGAGATCTTTTCTCTGATATCGAGTTTTCTCCTTCTTTGTGAGAGTGATATCGTCAATTGCCAATACCTTCGCCAAAATCTCTCAAATTTTCGCGTCTTTCGGGGCTGAAGGGTTAACCAACATATCTTTACGTGATAAGACAAGTTTCCGCCTGCGAGTTCCCGAAAATCCGATAAAAACCCACACAGCTTAATAATTGGAAAACTAAGACAGACATCCCACGGAAAAGAAAGAAAAAAAAAACGAAAAAAAATTGTATTTCTGATATCCGTTAACTTTCAATTCACACTTTCATCTCTCAAGATGTAATATCAAAATGCAAATTTTTTCTTCTTTTACCACACCAGTCAATAAATTGGTAGCTGCAAGCACAACTCCGTTAATGAAAATCCTCCACCTCTCACTACACCCCTCCCCCCACCCTCAACCGATTCTCTTTTCTCGCCCTACAATTTTCAATTGGAAATTCAAGTTTCAACCGTTCGATACAACACACACACGGGCACAACCGGCAATTCCCGCCTTGGCAAATTCTTAATAAACAGAATGAAAGAGACGTTGTACGAAAAAGAGGTACAAAATCACTTTAAAAACTAATTGAAAAATGTTCCGTGAGGCTGGACGTAACACTTGGCACTTTAAGTCGACGTATATTACGGGGCCACAGAACAGAACAACGATCAAAACAAGTTGAAATAGTGAGTTTTAAGTTCAAATAAGTGACTAAAAGTGACAAGAGGAAAACAATTGATCAGAAAGTGATTTCCGTCATTGTCCAAACCAATCAATTTCTTGATGTATCTTGACAGCAATAGGAAAAAAAAACCGAAGCGTTGCAATTAAGATACCAGTGGCTTCACCAGATGAGTGATTGTTATTTCATTACGGCCATGATCATGGGGGGTAACCACACAGCCAGGGTTCAATAATTTTGTTGAATACGAAAAGCGCAGCGCACAGATTCTTCAAAATAATTGGTACAAACACCTTTTTCAGTTTTTCAATGATTTTCCCAGTTTCAATGATTATTCAAGGACTTTCCAGTTTTTCAAGGAGGTTCTTCAATTGTGGTCAATTAGAAAGCTCAAAAAAAGAATCTTCAAAATAAGTGGTGCAAAAACCTTTTCCAGTTTTTTAAGGATTTTTCCATTTCAATGATTTTTCAAGGACTTTTCCAGTTTTCATGGACTTTCGTCAGTCGTGACCAATTAAAAAGCTCACAAAAAGAATCTTCAAAATAATTGGTTCAAAAAACCTTTTTCACATTAAGACTGTTAATAACAAAAATAATCAATTAACACATCAATTACCGTAACGCTACAATTTTTTTCCAAATAATTTTTGCTGTATTGCTACTTAAATGCAAGACATTGTTGAAGATTTCAGTTTGTAGTCAGAACGCTGATAAACTGTACAAAGTCAGAAATTTACTTTACTTTAGTACTAAATCTACCATGTTTCGTTTTTGTTAGACAGATAGCTAAAAAAAAGATTCCAAGGACTAATGGAATTTTTCCAGTATTTTCCAGTCCTAATTTTTTTCCCTATGACCTGTAATAACCTACCAACGAATTTCTAAATTTGGTGGCCATTCGGAGGCTTCCTATACCGCCACTTTCTGCTTTATCACGATTTAGTTTGATTTGGTTTAAGCCTATTGTTTAGTTAAGCTAATTTCAAACAACATCAAACAAATTCCGCCGAAACATGATCGAATTCTACCTCCAATCAGAGAATCATTAATTTCTGATTATCAAAATGAATCGGATGCTTCGTTAAGTTAATCGGACAAGCACAGCCAAACAGCTGGATTTCCCGCGACGAGAATGGCACAATAATGGCAATTGAACATTACATGCACATTTATGCAACGCGTCTTTCCCGCTCACCGAAAGATATTTGCTGGTCTATGTTTATTTTCTCGCTCACCGAAAGCTAATTGTCTATTTTTTAGTTCTCGCTCACCGAAAGCTATTTGCTGGTTTCTTTTTTTAGTTTCTTGCTCACCGACAGCTATTTGCTGGTCTATTTCTAGTTTCTCGCTCACCGAAAGCTATTTGCTGAACAATTTTTAAGTTCCCAGTGCCTCATACATAAATAGGTAAATGCACGGTTCGTTTGTACTAACTTAATTCCATGCCTAATCCACTTTTTCCAAGCTCAGTTGTGCCCTTTCTATGCCATTTTCCAGTGTCATTAATTCCAGTTTGTATGCGTCGCAGTAGTATGCAAGTTGTCGGTTTCAATAAAAACTGTAAATTTCAGGCTTTTCGAGCCTAATAATCAATGAGCCTGTCAGAATTCCATACTTTTCAAGGCCTGGTAAAGGACTTTTAAAGTAGTGGGTACAGAGACCTATGCTCAGGACACACAGGACTTTCTTACGTCGGTTTGAGTCAAGTCGACTTGAAGTCATGTCGCTTTAAGTTTAAAGTGCAATAAGGAGAAAGTGGATACAGAGACCTACGCTCAGGACACACAGGCCTTTCTTACGTCGGTTTGAGTCAAGTCGACTTGAACTCATGTCGCTTTAAGTTTAAAGTGCATTAAGGAGATAGTGGGTACAGAGACCTATGCTCAGAACACACAGGCCTTTCTTACGTCGGTTTGAGTCAAGTCGACTTGAACTCAGGTCGCTTTAAGTTAAAAGTGCATTAGGGAGGAAGTGGGGACGCACGGACCTTTCATACATCTCTTTGAGTCAAGTCGACTTGCACTCACGTCACTTTTACTTGAGAGCTTTATGAGAGAAGTGGGCACTGGGACCTACACCGAACATACATGGGCCTAGCGTGCGTCGCTTTGATTCAAGTCGGCTTGAACTCACTTAGCTTTAAGAGAGCAGTGGGTACAGCGACCTGGTCGAAGTTAGTCGGAGCAACAGTATGTAATTAATTATAGGGTACTTCATGATGCGGCGATTAAGCTAAGGCACTTCTTTGTTCTCTATTCAACCAGCTGGACTTAACGACTTCGTTTAAGGAAGTGACGGGCGAGCGCCCTACTTTTACAACACTTGCGCGCGCAACCAATCACCATATTAAAGAGGAGCCCAACCGAAGTAGCATATTATTGTAAAGTTCGTGTATATTAGTCTCAACGCGCTTTGACTTCTTACGTCGACGTGACAAGTAGTTTGAGATAAAGCCACTTGAAAATGGTTTGAAGTGGACAAACAGATTTACCTAAAGCATTTTGACTCTTCATCGACGCAAGTTCAAATCGACGTAAGGCGGCTTGACATAAAGCGACTTGAAATTGGTTTGAGGTGGACACACGGATCTACCTAAAGCGCTTTGACTCTTAATCGATACGAGTTCAATAAGACAGCTT
>JAHWFP010001183.1:0-21811 GCA_023313725.1 Lithobius niger | reverse complement strand
TCGGGTGAGTTTGGTCGTGATATTTGTCAATATGAGGCTCTATGCTAATTTTTATATGTTTAATGTAACAATAAAATTAATATCTTGTTTTTGTTGGGTCGCTATACTGCGCTGTATACATAATGCTTTGTTCTAATTTGTACATGTAAAATGGAATAATGAAATATCTTGTGATTGACTTTATTCCTTTCAAACCTAACGTCATTCTACTGAACAGACTATCTTCATTGTTTTAGGATGATAAGTATTCTCTAGTTGCAGTGACCCAAGCTGTCGACGCGCCATTAAGCCTCACCCCCCCCCCCCTCTTACGGTGTTTTCTTTCTGTAAAAAAAGCAGTTACTTTGTGGCCAAAAACCGCCTTGTTTATTATAGCGTGGCAGAAGACATTGAAAGGTTACGATGCTTTGCTCTTAAAGGGTGAAAATTTCGGTACACGTGGCGAATCACTCCTACCGTGCAGACCATGCATGGTTGCATGGAATATGGAATTTACCTTACAGTCGGCTGATTAAGGTAAATTGGGGTAGCCCCATGTATTTACATGGGGGAAATGAGACGACTTCACGTACCATTATAAATACATCTGTTACACCCATAGCTTTGAAACTCGGTAGGATTGTAAAACACATCATTGTGTAGAGATTTGATCAGAATTATTTAAGTGACGCAATAGTTTAGGGAAAAAATTATTAACATTTATATGTTTAATTCATGACGCTATTATTATACAGGGTGAGTCAAAAAAGTGTCGACCAAGTTGATTTGGCAGCCGCATGATTTGGTTTAGCCATCAAACAACCATCCGTCGTTGGTCACCATGTAGGGGGCCATGTTTTGAGATCATCCACGGGTACCCCCAACCTTGCCCCGCTGTAAATAAATTTTCTAATTCCGGCCCCTTTAGGAATAGGGCAATGGTCCCAATTTGAAATATGTGCGGGCAGTCACTTCATGGTGAAGCAGAAAACAGCATGTAAATCGGTCCACAATACCACGTACTAAGACCAAGACACATAACACAAATGCTGGCTTTATTGCATAGAATAATATCGTGAGCAGTTGTGTGAATTGGTTGATTGCATGTATAATAATGACAGCAGGTAACAGCAAACTTAACAAAGTTGATAAGGTTTCGGCTAGCACATGCTTGTGCACATGTTTGTAGCACTCTGACAATCGACCTAAAGGAACCGGAAGTGGAAACTTTATTTAAGGGTTGGAGGGTGGGGGGCAATCCTGCCTGATCTCAATACTTAGTGCCGTAATTGTACACAAAAGGACTTCCTTCTTGCTCACTGATTTCCTGGAAGGAAGGTACCACTCACTAGTATAAACAGTATACGTTTATATGGCAGACAGCACATTTGTTTTAAACATGTTGGTTCGAACCCCAACATACGGTTCAAGGTCGAACACCAGTTTATTACATGAGCTGCAAATCTGTGCTAGCCGAACCCTTATCAATTTCATTACGTTTGCTGTTACCAACTGTAATTATTACATGCAATAAACCAATTCACACAACTGCTCAGGATATTATTTCATGCAATAAAGCTAACATTTGTGCTACAGTGTTTTGGTCGTGGCTCGTGCTGTTGTGGACCGATTTACACGCTGTTTTTTTACACGCTGGGACCAATGCCCTATTCTGAAAGGAACCGGAAGTGGAAAATTTATTTAAGGGTTCAGGGTGGGGGAGCACGCCAGGATGATCTGAAAACATGGCCCTCTACGTGGTGACCAACGATCGATGGTTATTTGGTGGCTAAACCAAATCATGCGGCTGCCAAAGCAATTGGGTCGATACTTTTGACTCACCCTGTATATTATAAATTATACAAACTTGATTGTTCCATGGAAAAAAAACATAATTGTAGTAGGTTAGGTACAGAACTACCTAAGGAAGCTTCCTGCAAACATTCAAGATTTTCTGTGCATTAGTTTTGTAGAAAATAGTGCCTAAAGTTTAAAAAAAAAACTTAATTTTTGCCTACATGCATTTTAAAATATTTAAAAATATTGCCACTGGTACACATCAGCTTACAAAAATCACATGTTTGTAGTAAATTTAGTGGATTAAACAATATAAAACTTTCAAATTTATCAATTAGATACTTCAAACTAATTTTAAAAATAAAAAAATGACTTTTTTTGTCCCCTCCCATACTCCCCTTCCTCCCCCCCCCCCACTACCGAGTTACCTTAAAGGTTTTGCCTTTGCTGACTTTGTTGAGAAGCAAAACGAAAGCGTCCGTGGTTAAATTAAGAGCTTATGGTTTGAAACCATGACAATGCATAAAAACGTATTTATTTCGAGGGTACGGCCTTACATCGCCCAGTTGAAGGTTGCGGAGTGGGGCTGTTTTAGTTCCTGCAGCGTAGCGCAAGACTTGGAACAATTAATACCATGCCATTGTTTAAAACCTTACCAAATGATTTTCATAGTGGTTAAAATGGTGCCTTATGACCAGGTAGAAAAATGTCACACAATACCATAAGATGCACAGCAATTTTAATTTTCGGCACTGAGATTATTCAGCCTGGTCAGGATGCACCCGTTTTAATAAATTTCAAATGTGTCTCACAAACTTAGTACGTCGATTTTTGTACCTTTCACAGACAAATGTTTCATCGAAATGAGTTGGTTAACTTAAGCAATTAAAAGTTATTAATTGAAGAGCTGACTGTCAACTCGTTAAAAGTATTTGATTATACACTATAGTCAACTTTGCCTTTCCTGTGCAATACGGTTTTGTAACATTCACTCATACACAAGCAAATGTTGCAAACTCGACATGGGCACCATTTTATCGTAAAATATCATGTAAATAATTATTACTCATTTCTGTACCAGCTGTTGTAATGGACATGAACTACGCTTGAATTTAAAATGTTTAATTCCCGTACACCAGATTAAATTATAATAATAACTAGTGGTATTAATTTAAAATAAAAACAACCTAAACCATATAGATCACGATTTACTGCTACCCCCAAAATATCCTTAAAAGCAATGAAACAGGAAAAACAATGCATTTCTTTTTGTAGCCTTACATTTTCCTGTAAAAAACAATCATAATCAAAATTACACCGTAGTTAAATTACTTTTCATTTATTGGAATCACTGCAACTAAGTTTACGGAAGTTACAAGGCCTTACTGAAAACGGTGATCATATTTTCTTTTTGCAATTTGTTGGTTAGAAATATATAGAATAAAAAACAAGGTACAAGTCCAGACTTGACATTGATGGCACCTCCGAACCCAGTCTTCAATAATTAAAATGCGGAAAAGTGAGTGTCGAAGCGAAAATTGATCATGTTTCGCAGAGCGACCATTCCAGAAATAATTGAACCCGGCCTTAACGAAAATGAGCTCAAGTTATAGTGATGTAATTTAACTTAACAGGACAATGTTCTTTTAATTATTACATTTACTTGGGACCGTGAACATAAACGCAATATATACTTTGATTTGATGTGTTTCTTTTACGTGTCGACCGGACACGAAACGTAACGAATTCGTCTTATGCTGACACGCCGTGCACTATACATTAGCTAATTCGCTTCAGGTAACGTAGTTGGTTATGCCCCTTAAACACTTTTGGAATTAGCATTGAAGTGGCTGTTTGCGCTCCCCAATCATGGTCCTACGAATACTGTTTTTTTTTTAGTAATTTTTTTGGTATGATGCTACAAAACGAATAATGCTTCTTGGAGATTCGTTATACATTGGTTGTTCGTATTTACTGTATTTGAATTGTGGCATTTGTTTTGTAACGTAGCCCGATACTCGCTTTTAGCGTTTTTCCCCCATTAATTGTGGAAGAGAACTTTCATAGTAAGACCATAATTGGTCAATCTGCTAACGCACGTTTGTTTGAAAAATGTGGATGACATTAAATATTTGTTGTAACGTAGCTATACAGTTATGTCTCAGAAGTCCTGAACAAGGTAGTCCTATACTACACCCAGAAGAAAGTCCTGAGTTCGAGTCCTGGGTTTACTGCGAGTGTACGCCTATTGTGGAAGACATTTGCTACTCCCATTAGGTGCATATTTTGCTCATAGTATGCCGATTTGTATACACCTTAGGCCTAATATGGTATAGGCGTGCATCGTATAGGCCTATACTGTACAGGCCATACTGTAGATTGAAGGAACAAACAAATAACAAGAATATTAACGAATCTACCCGAAAGCGATTATTTTTATTTTTGTTCTGAGCAAACCTAATACAAAAATATTCACTAAAAAGTCATCAAAGGTGGCCTCAAAACGTTTAAAACATCTCGTTTAATGGGACGGTAAAATTGTTTGCATCCGGTGAAATTCCAACTTTTGCTTCCCGACTTCTAAAACCAAAGCCAGCCACGCCACTGGTCGTTTCAGTTCTATTGCGAAGTCTCTCTCTTACTGCCTTAAGTGCTGGTTTATTCATTTCCTTTTATCTAAAGTGAGGGAGAAAGAGTGTGTGGAAGCAGGAAACGTTTTTCAGTAGTGACAGCAACCGTCAAGGAAGCAATGCAAAGCTGCCATAGCAACCGAGGCGGATTGTTTGCTCAAGTGTAAGTGAGTCGGTGTCTGAGACAGTGTTTACGCTGCAGTAAGTGATGCCCATCAATCTGCATTTCTTTAAGAAATAATGCTTCCCTACGCTTCCTGAGTAGCGATGCACCCAGACCATGGTTGGTGTAATTGAAAAAAGCAACTGTACTTCAGTGTAATTAATGTCAATAAACCTATACTTTGTGAATTTGTGGTTTCAAATTTCAGCATTATTGCAACGAAAAGGAGAAAATGAGACTTCGAGATGCCTGGAAATCAGCTAAATTACGTGAAGCGTGGATCTACGTCAATAGAGTGAGCGGAGCGTACAATATGGACAGTGATACCTTAAATCACGGGCTTCGTGTGCTTCCATTAATGGTTGAAGACCATTGATACGCAAATTCAACCAATACGTCTTCACTTAGAAGTGTTCGCTGTGCGCCAGTTGGGTGATAGGTTTGTCTTCCTATCCGGAATTAAAACATTTTTGCAGGAGATACAGACATATGATAAGATCTAGATTTGAGGTTTGTTTAAAGGTACCCCCGGCCTGCCTTATAACATTCCGCGTGCCTTTATAACTAATAAATAGACATAAATCGCTGGAAATAATATTAAAGAAAATTGAAAATTAGCCAATAGCGAAAATCATACACTTGAAATAACGCAGTTCAGTAAGACACCTTTATGCACTTACGTTTCGTCGGAGTGGCATGACCCGGATTCGAACCGGCTAGCCAGTTCACCCCCAGATCACTTGCATAGCACCTTAATCGCTATGGCCACATCCTCCACTGGCATAAAAATAACTCACTGAACCCGTTATTAAGGTCACACCGTAAGTGCATAAAGGTGGCTTACTGAACTACGTTATTTCTAGTGTATGATTTTCGCTATTGGCTAATTTTCAATTTTCCTTAATGCCTTTATAACAGCCACGCGCAGATCGTCATCCGTTCATTTATTAGCGCTAAGGTCGGCTGGGGTGGTAGCTGCGTTTCTCGCAGCGAGGAACGTAGCGTTTTCTCTGTTGGCTTTGGGAATAGTATACACGAAACAGCACCAAGTTAAAGATTGTGTCGTCGCAAACCGAAATGATTCTCGTATTTTAACATCACAATTTATAATTTTCTAGGCTAGTGTCTTATACTATTGCTTCAGCGAACTATTGGAATAATTAATTTTAATTTTTACCGCATTAGTCTTTTAGATTTTGGGTTTCATGGTAATTATTAGAAAATTAGTACATGCACACACACAGATAAAACTTCATGATTATTGTAAGCGGGCAAAGGATACTGCTGGACACAATAAATACAGTTAACAATTATTCAACTGAAAATCTCCTAGACGCCACGTTTTAAAACAGATTTTTATCGAGGGATTGACTAACAGTAAGTAAATAGACCTTTGGGGCCGTACTTGATGTGGTGGATCGAGAAAAATGGCGCTGGGAGGTATATCCCTTAATATCTCCGTAATGTGTGGCGCATGGCAACCCGGACCACTGCACCGTGGCTGAGGTTGGTGCTGATGACCTCGTTGTCGACGCGCCATTAAGCCTCAATCATCCCCTCTCCCCCCTCCCCTCCCCCTATTAGCTGCTTTTTGTTTTTTGGGTATTGGGGAAGAGCGCTTATAGTCTTGATCACTGCTTTGGTTGGTGCCGTTAATTTCTGTTCTATTTTACGGCAGGTCTGTCAACCTAAAAAAAAAAAAACCACCTTCACTAAAAACAAACTTTTACCCTTCTTTTCTTTTCTAGTTGGTTCGTAAAGACGAATCGAAGTCAAATGAATCCGGTCACCATGTCGGAACGAGTCCAGCACATGGGAGGAACGCTAGTGATCGACAAGGCTCGCATTGGTGATGGCAACACGTACGTGTGCGTGGTGAGCAGCAGTGTTGGCAACCAATCAGCAGTCACCGTCCTTTCCGTAACAGGTAAGCAAACACCGTCGAAACTATTTTCCAGTTTTTTTTTTTAAATTCGCATGATGTATGTTATACATAGGCCTTATCAAGAAATATTTTGTATACGTGTCAGTTTTGAAGAGACATGAGGAAGAATGGAGAGAGAAAGAGGGAAAAAGAATGGAGGAACGTATTTTCGTTTTAAAAATCGATAACTGACAAAACCAGAGTTGTTTTCCTGCCTCTGCCTCAGGAAACTAGTCAAGTAAAGAGAAAACTTCCTGTCACGGCAGAAAGGGTTTTTTTTCTTTTTTTTCGCCCTCAGTCTGTAAATAAAAATTTGATTATTTGGTACAGCTGCGATGTTAGGTTCCCATTCCAAAAAAAAAAAAAAAAAAAGTTTGCCAAACCGCGATATTGCTACCAAGGTAAAAACAATCCATGTGAAAACGAAACTTTTTTTATAGGCTTCGGTTAATGTTTAAGGAAGCACATTTCTTGGGGTTATTTATGTAGTGTACGTTTGGTCTTGAATATTCAGAATACACTCGACTTTAAGCCGTGCTAAGAATTTGAAAGTTTTCTTATTTTAACCCCTTCGTTACCGGAGAGGTACCCCCCATGTAAAACATGCAAAAATTTACATCCATGAACAAACCTAAGGAAATTCAATGTCACACGAAGAGCATGGTACACTGAAGACTCAAAAAGCGATTGACACATGAATAGTAAGCTCCTTAGAGAATGATTTCGAAGCCACTGCTACTCGATGTCACGAAGTGTCGATTAAAATTTCAATTAGTTTTGCCAGGTTTAAGTTGTAGGACGAACAGTGAGCTTCACACCAATCTCCTGGGACCTGGAAAGAACCGAGCAAAGCAGAGGCAAATGTTCGGGGCCTTGGTCTCCGCCACAAGAGGATGAGAGATCGACTCGCATTGCCAATTACCTGCCGATGGAACCTAACGAAACCGTTTCAGTAAAGTACATCCTGGCATTGAAGAAGTTAACGGTTATCAAAGTAATAACGTGGCAGCCACGTTTCAAAGAATTGCATAGCCAGGGATCTACGTCTACTGCCCGGACCACAGAACTGTGACTGAGGTTGGCGCTAATGATCTAGCTGTCGACGCGCCATTGAACCTCAATTTCCTCCTCCCCTACATCCACACAAACGCGTGAAAAGCAAAGTCCAAGGATGTAATGGAAGCCTTTTAGAGCCAAAAAAAAAAGTGTCCTAAATGGATTTTCGGCTATTCATTTCATAACTGCTAATAACTGCTTATTACTGCTAATAATGGTCCAATAAGGTGTGATATCTCCTTAAAACAAACCTTGTTAAGGATTACCGCCGAAAGTTTTGGCTCTTTGAAGTCGTGATATCAAACGCCAAGCTCCTCACCACGTTAATCTCACCGATTAAAACTTTAAACGTTAAGTGAAATACTTCGAAAATTGCGCAGCCACCTATTTTCCAACTTTATATTTAACCTTCGAAGTAGTGCTCAGTGGTACTAACTTGGTGAAAGAGCTTGGCGTTTGATATCACGACTTCAAACAGCCGAAAGACTTGGCGGGAAACCTTAACAAGTTTTCTTTTGTGGAAATTACTTTTAAACCAAATGTGGCATGTATATAGGCTTTGTTGTTAGATTTACGGCAAGCCTAAATACCACGAATGAAAAAAAAAAAAGAAAAAAAAACCGTTATCTGGTGACGGACTGGTTCGCTGGTTCGAATCCAGATCACGTCACTGGAATGAAACGTAAGTGCGTAAAAGTGGCTTACTGAACTACGTTATTCTAGTGGAAGATTTTCGCGTATGACTTATTTCCAATTTTCCTTTACATCATTTAGATCGATTTATGTCTATTCATTTAAACTCGTTTAAATGTTTAAGGTAAGGTTTAACCGAACTTAGGTCAAAACAAAAAAGAAACGCGAACTAGCTTTTCCTGCACGTTAAACGCCGTGGTTATCACAGTGTTTCTTTAGTGTTTAGTCCACGTGAAGCCTTACTGCTGTATTCAACCATTAGATACGTCTTTAAAATTAAACCATTGCAATCGCACAAGATCTGTTCATAAAAAAGGGGCAGAACAGGAAGGCGAATTAAGACTCTCCTCCCAAAAAAAATGTGCGTTGAGGTTATATAAGTTAACTATTTTAGGGTCGCAGTGATAGTTACTGTACTGTATTTTTTATAATAACAGCAGTATATTTTAATTAATTCATTTAAAAAATACATTTTTAGATACCTTGGTCACTGGAAAAAAAAGACTGCATCTGAGGGAACTTATTTTAAACATTCTAGGTAAGATAGGAATATGGGCATCAAGCCTCAGAATTCGGCTCATGTTCGGATGTGCAAAAGTGGTGATCAGGTATGACGTTGCTTCTCCCCGTCTTCTAAATGTCTCCTTCCGCACTGTATGGCGCGATAGTGCAAGCGAAAAAGATGGACGACTCGTTTTGTGTTTGAATGCGTATTTATTGTTACTATCCAGAAGTTCCATTTTGTGCTGACATTCCGTGCAGGAGCATTCCGACACTGCGTTAACACAAGGGCTGCTTGCTGTTTGTTAACACATGTAATTGAGTTCCATCTACGAGGTATTGAATTCCAAACATTAGAAGTTATCTTTTCATCCGCTTAATATCGTAATGAATCCAGTTGGGTAGAATATTAAATTTAATGCCAACATTGTCTTGGAATTAAATCTGGTCGGATACAGTTTCTAACAGATTCATTACAGATTATTGTGATATCGGGATTTGGAAAACGACGGGTTAAACTGTGAGAGAAAGAGGTATAATCAGAAGTAAACAGAGATATCGCATTCTAACTAATCGTAGCCTATGCAAAGTCATTGGCGCCTTGGGCGTTAGTTGCCGCTAACAGAATGCATGATCGCGTTGCGACAAATTTGTGCGAATTTAAACT
Organism: Lithobius niger; assembly: GCA_023313725.1. Taxonomy (NCBI): domain Eukaryota; kingdom Metazoa; phylum Arthropoda; class Chilopoda; order Lithobiomorpha; family Lithobiidae; genus Lithobius; species Lithobius niger. The sequence continues at coordinate 12,401 of JAHWFP010001183.1, read as the reverse complement.
AGATTTTTACAAACGTTATTTTTTATGATAAGCGTTAGGAATAGCTGTGATACATAGCTTTCTTGTATTATTTCTCGTTAATTGCAGCAACTAACGTCCGAGGGAGCCACTAAGCGACCGGCCATTATTGAAACTGTGACCACCAAATTTTTGACGAACCCCTTCGAGACCCTGAAAAAATCTTGACACGTCCCGCACTCAAGGTCCAAAAATATTGTGCCCCCCCCCCCCACCTCAAAAAAAAAAAATGATGTTTTTCATATTCCTATTGAGTCTGTCTGCAGATGTTTTCCTGTAGCCAAGATTAGTGCTCAACCAAATTAAGTAAGTAACACGCCTCACTGACAAGTTACCATATAGTTATAACGAAAACGTGCCTCGTTTTTAACGGAAAGCCAGTCGGATTAAAAATGCTATATGAAACACAGATGTCCCTTAACCCATCTTGTATCAAGTTTAATACAATATGTGATGGACATACTATTTGCTTGTATGCCCATATTCATAACACAGTCAGCCCCTGAAAAACAAAAGAAAGCAAGAAACCTGGGAGCAAGGATTTTCGAATGAGTTTATTGAAAAAAAAAAGACTATAGGCTACTCGTAGTATTGGTAGTGCTAGCTTCAAAACCTTGTACATTCACATCGGGGGGGGGGGGGGGTTATGGGGGAAGCTGAGGCGATTTTAGAAATTTCGACTGCTGAAAGTGCCATTTTTGAGGTCCAGAAATGACTTTGTTCTCCAGTTTGGACAGTAGTTTTTGTAGCCCCCGCTTGACGAACTTGGCAAATTTGTGACTCTTCGAGAGAATCCAAAAAATTCACGATGGGCCCCCCCCCCCTCAGTGCCCCTCCCCCCGGCGATAAATAATGACCGGCCTCTAACTTCTGATTACATACTAATCTCTGCCATTTATTTTCCTTGCCACTTCAACCGCACCTTCCATGGTTATTTTCTGCGGCTCTGTAGCTCTTTAGCAGCATCTTCTTGGTTTGTGCCCCGGGATGGCACTTCTTTCGCTCAACCTTTGCCTTTTTCGTCTGGGCATTGGTCTGGAGCGCTTCATCTGTGTCCTACACCAACCGCCAAAGTAAGGATTGATTTCTAAAATTATTGGCGCAAAAAACCTATGTGTTGCCGTGCCCTTCGTTTCATATCCTTCATACATTTCTTTTAGCGTTGCGCTGTACTCACCTGCTTGTTGCAAAGTGTTCAAGTGCGATAGTATATATGCCAAAAAATTATATTTGACAGTGTTATTGTTAACTTCGTTTTTGATTCTATTCGCACTTTACGAAATGTTAGGATTAAATCGTTGCTCGCGAAAAACCAACTTGTTTATTAGTTGCGTAATTAGGATGGTGTTGGTTGGAAATCAAGATCCTAGGAAAAGTGACGTGTACTTCAGCTAGCAATGGTGGTTGCTTGGTTTCTATTAGATTGGTTAATATTACATTGCTTGGCTTACATTATAACACGGCGTCAGCATTTCTCGCTGCCCTGTGATATTCATAGTTTGACGTCAACACACTAACCGAATTCAACAAATTAACTTTCCCCATCATCATCAGTTTGATGCTTTATTTAATACGCCTCGTGAGAACTGGTGAATTTTCATTTCCAAGTCCTCTTCTGTTTTAGCTCATTTTTTTTCCCATTAAAATATTTAAAAACTGGATGGTAATGTAATACGGTGTGCAGCTTCGGAACACGTAAATTAAGGCTTACACCGTGTCTGTTTGTGCCTTCACCCTTCGTATATAATTTACGAAATTTGTTTCCATCCGGTCAACAAGTTACTGAACGGTTCGTAGCACTTCGCCGTGGTTTGTATCGAACAGCATCACTTTTACATAATTGTTGTGTTATCAATCGAAAGAGGTCTGGAAAATACATATTAGAGCGGGGGGGGGGGGGGGCAGTATACAGGAAAGGTTCTCGCATTACACTTTTGACATAAAAGAATGCACTTGGAATTTTACTTAGTACGATAAACACATATCTCACTGCGTGGTATTGTCACTAGTAAGAATACCCAGTCAATAACAGTACTGTGGTACAGCCAGTTGGAAAAATAAATTGTATGTAAAGTGTAAACCTTTGACTGCTAGTATTAGAGTTCGAATTTCAAACATGTATTTCTCTATTGATATTTCGTCAATCGGGACGACATTTTTCGCGATGACTTTCGTTGGCGGCCAGCTTTAATCCCCCAAAATCATAAAATTAACTTCGCATTCGAAGCCAGTAAAACTAAAAAAAAATAACGACCAACACGATTATAGTGTCCGCGGCTCATCTTGAGTTCGCCCCAGAATGAACACAAATAATCGATTGTACGTGTTTAGTCGCAGAGTGCCTTGTTGATATCCAAAGTAGTTACAAAAAACAATGGCGGCCGTCGGTTAAAACAGCCCCCTCCAGGAAAACGTAGCCGAGTGCAGGACTCAAGATACGCCGCGCACACTATACACTGGTGTTTTATTTTGTGGACTTTTTTAACTTCTTAAATGTTTTCGGCAGATAGTTTCCAAACAACAACAAAAAAAAAGAATTTTATAGAAAATATTTAGGAATAGTGTCTTTTTCATGAGGTCAATCTGCAGGCTGCAACGCCGAAAGAGTGAGGGGTGAGATATTCAATTCAAGTTGCGAAAAATCCTAATTTGGTATAATTTGTACCACATTATGTTTGCAGGAAAGTGACTGTATGACGCCACGTTTCTTTGCACTGCGACTGTAAAAACACGTAAATATCCCACTCGCAGACGTTTACGGTAGCTGTGTAGAGTGTCCAAGTGTGATATCCACGTGTTTTTTGTACTCGTTGTGCAATGAAACGTGGCTGCATACAGTCAGTTTCCTGCGAGCATAATGTGGATCAGACTATAACGTTGATAGCATTTTTCTGACCTGACAAAGCACTCTCTCATCACGAATGGCAATGTTTTGGCCCCCCCCCCACTGTCGATTGTTGGATAAGACGGTATTCCAAAGTCCGGAATCGAGGAACAATGAACTAACACGAGCAACGTTCCCTGAAAGGGACATTCGTTGTTGTCAGATAGGGCATGCTGAAGTCGCAGGAGTACGAAATACTAACTGCACAGTAAATCGCCTATCAAATGCCCATGGGCTGTAAATAATGACCGGCCCCCTAACTTCTGATTACATACTAATCTCTGCCATTTATTTTCCCTGCCACTTCAGCCGCATCTTCCATAGTTATTTTCTGCGCTCTGTAGCTCTTTCGCAGCATCTTCTTGGTTTGTGCCCCGGGATGGCACTTCTTTCGCTCAACCTTTGTTTTTTTCGTCTGGGCATTGGTCTGGAGCTCTTCATATGTGTACTACACCAACCGCCAAAGTAAGGATTGATTTCTAAAATTATTGGCGCAAAAAACCTATGTGTTGGCGTGCACATTAATTAATTAATTCGATAAAAATAAAAAGGGGTGGGCCGCAACAAAGTTATAATTCGAATTTTACTTCTGTCCAGAGTGGGTGTACACTCCTAACTCCATCGCGGAAAATTCGACGTTTATGCGATCATTCACGTACGTGATCTGGGTTCAGACGGTCTAGCATTAACACAATGCCGTTAGTTTCATTTGTTCAGGAATTAAGTTTACTAGTTTACTGGGTGGTTTAGTTTGCATTATGCGTGAAGCTTTTAGCTAATTTTGGTGCAGAAAAACCACGATTTAACGGGATGAAACATTTGATTTCTTTGAATGTATGGAACTTTCAGTTAATTTATACCAGAAAAATTACGATATTTAATTAGGTTATTTCACGATTTCTCACCTTAAAGCGTGTGTTATTTTTTTTTTTTGGGGGGGGGGGGGGGGTTAGTTTTGCCAGGGCTGTTAATAAGGGCTGTTATGGAGAATACAATGTAAATAGATTATTCATTACGTTCATACTTCCAATCAGTGCGGCGCGTGTTGCGCACTACAACCCCCAGCGCTTTAACTCGAATTTAATTTGAAACCAAATACGAACACGTTTGATCGCCCGAAGCGCCGTGATAATATTGCATTTAACGTTTAATTTACCTTAAACCTTCCCGCTGTATTCTACCATCAGACACGTCACTAAAATTAAACGAAATGGCTTACTCAACATTGCTGAAACGCCATCACTCCTTGCATGCCTAAACGACACCACTAACAAACGGGAAAAAAATAAATCGTCGCGCATGTTTTGTCAATAAGGTGATGGGCAAACAGGAGACATTTTGATTGACGATTACTTCATAATCAACCAAACGAAAAACAAGGTTAGTGCGTACCAGGTATGCGTGGCTAATATGTGTATCCGAGCGGCATAGTTTCAAGTTGATTTGACTTTAGTTTTACCAATATCAACAATATCAAGACACCCGCTAGTGTGTCGCCCGCCAAGATTAACCATAACATCCAGATAAAATATACATAACGAAAGCCACGTAAAAAAAAAAAAAAGAAATGGACCGAAAAACTAGATTGGTGTATCCATCTCATAATTGTGAAGAATAAAAATTTATGGCATTAATTTGGACAAAAAATATCTGATATCTACCCAAAACAAAACTTGTTAAGATTCCCGCTAAGCTTTTTCAGCCGTGTAAAGTCGTGATATCAAACGCCAAGCTCTTTCGCCAAGTCCCATCGACTAAGACTTAAAACGTTAAATGAAATAATTGAAAATTACGCAGTAAGCAATTTTCATACGTTTCATTTAACATTCGAACTATTACTCGGTGGGATTAGCTTGGCGAAAGAGCTTGGCGTTTGATATCACGACCTTACACGGCCGAAAAAGCTTGGCGGGAATCCTTAACAAGTTTTGTTTTTGGCTAGTTACTAACTACTAACAGGGTGGCGCTTTTACAGGGTGGCGTTCTACCTGGGAAAACGGGGAAAATTCATTGGAAATTTATTTCTAAAACTTTCACTTGATTTCAATTCAGACTTCATGTCCTTTTTGTTTCATTTCTGATGAAGTGAAAACTCCTTAGGCCCAAGTAAAATGGGCCTATTTCGTTTCTAGTTTTGTTTACATTATGATGACCGTTCTTACTCTTTACCAACACCAGTTTAGGGCAGTGTAGTTTTTGATTAGCGAAAACAGTGCGATGTGGTTATTGCGATTAGAGTGAAATGTAAAAAACATTTTTTTTAGTTCTGTACTGCACCTTCCTTCGAGCAAATAAATATCAGGGGAAAATGTCAGTATTGGTCTGGAAAACCTAGAAAAATCAGGGAATTTCATCAAGAGTTTGTGAACGCCACCCTGAGTCACTATTGTGTACGCGACCTATCTTGAGTCCTGTAGGTATTTTACGAGCGACTACGTCTTCCTGGAGGGAGCGGCTTTAATCGACGGCCGCCATTGTTTTTGTAACCATCGTGGATATCAACAAGGCACTCTGCTACCAAAAACATACAATTGATTATCTGTGTGTTCTGGGGCGAACTCAAGATAGGCCGTGGACACTATAGTATGACTGACTCCATTTCTTTTATCTTAGTTTAGTGTGAAAATTGGAGATCTCACGAGAGCATTGATAATTCTCGAGAAGTATCATCGTTTAAAACCAACTTTTTGCGTTACTTTGTCGTGCACTCTTTTGTCGTACGCCGTTTTGTCGTGCATTGTTTTGCCGTCCCGCTGTACTTCGCCGCTGGTTATTCGGCGCTGGTTTATCCGCGCTGTTTTGAAGTACATTTTTACAGGTTAATGTTATCATAAATAGTGAAAATCTACTGAGTTCACCCATTTCAGGAAACTATGCAATCTATACTCGTACATTTCTAGAGTCTTAAAAACCAAAAATCGCCCCCCCCCCCCCCCCCCCGGCGACCTACGCAGCTTTTTTGACTTTCCCATGACTACAAGGGGGCCATAGAAGATCTCAGGAAAAATCTTGCAGCCAGTAATATTAGGTTCGTATCGAATAGTCATCCGAACATTAAGCAAATCGCATTGAACCATCAAAACAATAACAAAACAGACGATATAATGAACGCCCGAAACAGGGTGTACCGCGTGCCGTGCAGGAATGATGCTGGCCTTTCATAAATCGGATTTTAAACTTAAAGTAGAATCTAATTCCCTCGTGCAACATTGCCTTAACACCGGAAATTCACCAGATCGTTTTGCCACTGAGCACACCCCTGCCTTGGACCAAGGCCAAGTATTTTTTTTTTTAAAAGAAAAACAGACTAGTGCAATCATTAATTTGGAGACACTATACCACCCATGACGATGCAAGCATCCCAAATATTTACAACTAGGTTTCAAGGAGCGGGGGGAACTCGGTTTTCGCCATTCTTTCTGCCTCTTAATTCTCAGAGGGAAAATTGTGGTTTTTTTACCTCGCTTTTATCTAAAATGTATACCACTTAAAGGTACATTCCTGCATGTCCGATAACAGCCACGCGCAGATCTCCATCCCCACACGTTAACATCGCATCGTTTTGGGAGACTCGGCATAGTAATACAAGTCCAACTGAGATAGTACTGCGTTCCTCGGAGCAAACAACGCAGCTACTATCTCAGTTGGCCTTGGGCGTGGTAGACGAAACAGCATCAACGCAAAAATTGTGTCGTCACAAACCGAAAAGGTTTTCGTGTTTTAACATCACACTTTATAATTTTTTAATCTTGTGTGTGTTATAATTTTTCTTCAGCTATAATTTTTCTTCAGGCATAAATAATTTTAATTTTTACCGTATTATTCTTTTAGATTTTTGATCTCATGGTAATCAGTAGCAAACGATTAAAATATAGTACACGCACACACACAAATGAAACGTCACGGTGATTGCAAGGTAAATATTAGCAGGATGCTATTAAATTACTTCCCAACATTTAACAGAAAATCTCCCAGACGCCTCATTTTAAAACGTATTTTTAGCAATGGATTGACTATAACGTGAAGTAAGTAGAACTTTGGCGGCCTTAATTGATGTGGAGGATCGAGAAAAATGCGTTGAGAGGAATGTGCTTTTAACAGTAGAAGACTTAGTGGCGTTGCCATGTAATTTTTATTATAGGATCCTGATGACGAAAAATGTATTTTTTTCGAAAAGTCGTAAGAATTTTTATGTAGCGCTCTTGGCTTTTTTTTCTCCTTAAGAGCTGAATGGCATCACTGCGAAATAAGCAGAGATTCGTCAGTGATGGTGTCTTAAGCCCTAATCAGACTGGCTGCTCGCGGCTGCACGCCGACGCAGTATGGTGTAAAAAAGACTTCAATATTCGTCCTTAACGCAACACCAACCACACGATTACTACAATATTGACCTTGTAGGCACGTCGTTACGCATAGCTTGGCACGAAATTTTCTTCTGTCTGGAGAGGCCTTTAGAGTTTGTAATGTAGAACAGAGTAAAGGAGGCGTTAGAAAAATTAGCCAGCTTGGTTCAGTCGTAAATGTGATGTGACCATACTATTGCGAATAGGAAGAAAACTTTAAGTAAGCTTTGCCATGCTTGCTTCGGAAAAAATCACGACAGTTATAGTAATTTTTGTAAAATTTTCCGTTGGTCTTTTACCACGGTAGTGGCCAACCCTGCTCGACAAAACGTTAATCTGCATTACAACGATTGCATCATACATTTTTTTGAAAACTAGTCATGAAACACGAACTCCACTCCACTATTTTTTCCTATTCCGCTCCCCTCTTTTCCCCCCCCCCCCCCCACACTGGATACTTCACTGGTCTTGCAGGGGATAGATGAGTGCACCGCTTACATCAGTTTAGCATTTTACAATTGTTAATAGCACAATCCCATATCGTATTTTTCCCCCACATATGAAGTATTCAAGCGACAGCAGGGTCCAGTAAAGACCTAAAATAATAACGGTAAAATAATACAATTCGGTTCTGTACTTTTGAGCCCTTTCGTAAAAATACCATGCACCTAATACAAACACTAAAGACTGACTGTAAGAATAACTTAAATAAAATGTAATACGTCAACATTAATTTACATACCATCGCGATGTGCCTTGTTTTGGTCAGAGTCCAACATGGATGAAACCCGGCACGACGGATGACGCAATTTACTCACAAAATATTTTCAAAAGTTAAAACATGTGATTTTAAAATGTGGGAATTTAACGTTTAGATTTAATGACACGCTCTTTTTTGCACTCTATAGTGTATTAAGCAAAATTGGAAATCAGCCAACAGCGAAAATCATACACTAGAAAACATCGTAGTTCAGTAAGCCACCTTTATGCACTTACGTTTCGTCGGAGTGGCATGACCCGGATTCGGACCGGCTACCCAGTTCACCTCCAGATCACTTGCATAGCGCCTTAATCGCTATGGCCACATCCTCCTGGCCACATCCTCCTCGTTATTTTCTAGTATACGATTTTTGCTGTTGGCTAATTTCCAATTTTCCTTAACATTATTTCCAGCGATTTATGTATATTTATTTCTCTATAGTGTAAGCGTCGTTGTGGTGTGATATCCTGATGTGATGAAACGGTTGGAAATCAGGAGCATGCTGATGCTTGTCATTGAGTTCAGCATTGGCGTTGGTGTGATCGGAGTTAAAGACATCAATTACGTGATCAACTTCCCTCGAAATGAAGCCTTATATGTCTTGGGAATACAGATGATCCTAGATCCCTCCCCACACCAAACAGGGAACAAGGTCCCGTTAGGTATCGTTTGGATTGACGAATAGCTTGTATCAGACAAGTGGTGTTTCAGCTACAATTCCGAATGGGGCTTCAACTTGTCTCCTTTCTCGCCAGCTTTAGTGCCCTGCTACACAAAAATCAACTTTCTCTACTTTCAAAGTTTAAAATAATTTCCGTTTTGTTCGGACATCTAAAATTGTTGCTAGTGAGAATTTTGCAACTAAAAAGCTAAACAACTTGAATATTTATATCACGCGTTTTCCATCTGGGAAGAGATGCATATTATATTTAATCTTATACGACACCCAGTCAGAAATCACGACGCATTGCGAAATGGTGGGGTCTTAAATCCTCAAGTGTGGTGCGTGAACTCCGTTTTAAAGAAGCGTTAGGCGATAATGAGAGCTTAAAGCCCGAAACAACGCGACACACAATGGAATTAATAATAGTTTTAAGTTGTTACTACTAAGTTCACAAATGGTTTGAACAACTGAGTTAAATATGGTTGAACATTTATTATAACTAAATAATAAATAATATGGTACATGAATACAACCTTCAATAAATAATTATATAAAATATGACACTTAAAGTATTTTGAACTCTTAATTCTCAGGTCTTGACTTTTGTTTATACACACGTACAAGGATGCACCAACCCACCAGTGGAACGTGAAAACAACTTGTAAACGGAACAGTGAATATAGGACGTTACGTTACGGGACGTTTCTTGCAAAAAAAAATGTGTCTTGTATAAGGAGTATGCTCATTGAATTACAGCTGTCTTCCCAAAACATGCGAGGCTTTCCTGCATTACGCTCCAAAATGAAGGGGAAAGTCCACTTCCTTCCCACTTCTTCGGAAAATGGAACTCAAAAAGCGCTCTGTTAATTTTACATCCCAGTGGTTGCCAAATCACCAGTAAACAAAAACGCAGTCACAATATGAACTTACGTTAAACTTTGAGCTATCTTAAAGAAACCACACAGGCAATTAATACGGAATGAGGGCGGTAAATCACGCAGGCAAATAAAGCTTCTTTACGGACGAGTTAATTTTTAAACGGCAACCAGCCTATACGTGGTTTTGGAATTACATGGACGGCAAACATTCACAAAGCAACTGAAGAATATAAAGTTCAAACATTTAATAAACAAATGTTAAAAAGTGTAAGTATACAACATGGAACGCATGTTCTACAAGACGGACGGGCTTCGTTGAATTGCGGACGGCTAGCACGCCGGCAAACACAAACGGAAAGTGACAACGTCGCACACACCCAGGAGTTCTGCCTCCAAGCAGGCTGGACCAGCCCACACCAGCATAGACACTGATAATGCGAAACTACTTCTTTTTAAGGAAGACGCACAGCTTCGCAATGAAGTTTAAAATGTACATACCTTGTTTACAAAAAGAACGAATGCAATTTTAATTATTACACAAAACCAAGAAACGATGTACACTACAGTTCTAATCGTTTCATAAAATGTAATCTTGGTAGTTCGAACTTAAATATTATCAAAATATCTTAACATTGCAGAAAATGGCAAGAGGCGCCCTCCCAGTGTACCAGTTCCAGGTGGGAAGCGCTCAAGCCATACCGAAGTTCCACTGAGATATCGCCTCACAAAAGCACGGATCCATTCCACCTTAAACTAGAATCGGTAAACGGTTTTCAGGCTGCTGAGATACCATAACAACTGAATTTTAGACGCATCATAAGATGCTTAGTTTTTGCAGGGTATATGTGCAGCGCGGCAAGTCACCACGAACAGTGCGCAACGTATAGTACCTTGCAGCGCAGCACATAAAGGAGTTGGGAGGAGGGGGGGGGGGGGGGGAGGGGGCGTGCAAAAAAAATTGCAGCAGAACCACTCATCTGATGTCAAGCGCTCACACCCAGCTATTTGTCAACCCCACATCGATGCCAAATGAGAGTTTGTTTACCTCATTCATTGTTTGGGGGTTATTTTCGAGGAAAACTGATCATACGACTGATGTGCGCAACTCCTGTCAAAGCAGCGCTATCGCCAAACGCAGTGGCAGTGCACACTCCTGACACAAAAAATGTACGAATCGTACACGTCCACTCATCACAATGCAACTCGAATCATTAACATTTACTGGGCAAAAGATCGAACGATGAACACCATCACTGGGCACTCTCAAAACTTACCGAGCAGCTCAACGCTGAAGCCATGCTGACACGCGGTCCTTTGGTTCGATTCCCCGCTCAGGCAGTTTGACATATAACTCCAAAAGGCAACGTAAACATGTTTGCATCTATATTTATTTGACAACACCGCTGAAGCATCATACGCATCGACTGCAGGTTGTTTTTTCCCGCGGAAACCACCGATTAAAGATGGCGGACTTGTAGAAGTTTTTCGCTAGGATAATTTACGTAAACGTAATCAACAACTGTTGGATATTGTCGTGACACTGTGTCCCCACTAAGCTAGGTGAAAGTCACGCGACCATAAGTAATAAACGTGCTCATAGGCGGGGATTTGACGGAAAACTGCTCACTTATGCCTTGACAGCGCGAGGGAGATAGGTGAGCAAATAATGGTAAGCAAAAACACATACTTCATGACATTGGCCTCCATTTTGTTGATAGACGCGTCCAGCAAGTACACGTTCGATAACAGGGCCCCCGCTTCAAATATTCTGGCCTGGGATTAACTACAACAGTTTGCCTCGTGTTGGATTGTGGCGGACACAAACCAAATCGTCGTGATGCATCAAGTTTAATTTCTGAATTTTTGCATTCCGTTTAGGTTATTTTCACAGTTAGCTTTAGTTTTTTAATCTAGCTTGGTTGTATTTTTACTACAGGGATCAAAGGCACGGGGCCCGTCATATTGAAGCTATTAGCCTCCATTTTGTGCCTTTGCTGGACCCCCATAGTCGCCTGTATCCCTCACCTTTATACATTGGTCACCCAGCAGTCTTACCTTCGGATTTATTTCTCCATTTTATAAAGGCAGGTTAAGCCCGTTGATAGCTGCCGAGCAAGGTTAATTTGTTTATACTGATCTCGCGTTAACACAGCCGTAATGGCATGATTTCATATGGTATACAGGTTATGGCTTCAAAACTTCTCATTTTGTAATTACAAATTTAAAACGTCAAACGTGTGTCAAATGTCAAATACTTTCCGACATTCTGAATTATTTCGCAAGCGTTTTTCCCCATCGGTCTACATGTTCGCCCCTTTTGTAGCCTAATTTCTGGATACATTTGATGGAAGACGTAAAACGACTATAGCTTGGAAAAAAGGAAGGTTAGCATTTAAATCAAATTTTAAATCATTCATCACATGTTGACGACATGACCTTTACGGGCAAAAGAAACGTTTCTGGTCGTAGTAAATAGACTAATTTTTTTAAAACTGGCATGACCTAGTCAAAGAAGAAAGAAAAAGCTGAAAATGGCAGTTTAAAAAAATATTTCCTATTTCGACTAGCTGAGCGATGCAAGTCAAGTTATCAAAGTTTGTGTGTGTGTGTGTGAAACAATAATGCTTCCGTGTGTGATTTGACATCCGCTCTTAGAAGCTGCTCGCGTCTCGTCCCTTGTTTTAAACCTTTACATTTTGCTTACTTGTCATCAATTGTTTAAATGCTTTCCTCTACTGCAAACTTGACATCCGTTTTTTTGAAAGCTTTGCCCTAATTATTAACAGCATTGACCAACTGCACACTTCAGATTCGTTTTTTTGAAAGCTTTGCCCAAATTGTTAACAGCATTGAC